>CAMXCT020005223.1:912500-1025000 GCA_947184155.2 Cladocopium goreaui
TTCCTGAATCTTTCTGGGTCCAGGATGCATCCATGATGCATCTAGAACTTTGGCCAAAAGAAAGAACGCCATAGAACGCCTCATTTTGAGGATCTGTCGTACAAAGGTAAAGCTAGTGCCATGCCCTCACCATCCCACAGGTCTGAAAAATTGGCAAACAGCGCCTGTCCTGCCCATGTTTGTGAAAAAGTTGGCAAATCATTGTTTGAAGCTTCTCTTGCAGAACTTGCGTGCTGAATGTAGCCTTCATCCCAACAAGACACGAGACGAACATCCAGCAGCATGAAGCATGCTCAATGCTCAAAACTGAAGAAACGGAAACAAAGAGGAAACAAAGCCAGAACAAAATCATTGCACAAGTGCTCGGAGTGCTGTGCAACCGTGAGTGCCTTTGAAATGAGGTGGAACAGAACGGGCCCTTCAAGCCCAGGCGGCAAGTGTTTACACAGGAAAGAAAACCGGTGAATGTCCTGGCCGATGGGGCCGATAAGGTCACTTCAAAATGCGGGCGGAGACCGACTTGGGAAAGACTTCACGAAGACTCTCCGATATCGACCGATTCGACGTCTTTTGCAGCCCAACTGAAACATGTCAAGATTTTTTTAACATTGTCAACTCATGCCGACATATCAACCGTCCTCGAGGGCGTGTGAAAACTCTTCGGACGAAGGTGCCAAAGGCCCCAGGATTCGGTCAATGACCTTGGTTGAGTGCCATAAAAATTGCTTGGGACCCAGAAACTCAGGAAGACGGCTATAGCATGCTATAGCGGCTACACAACTTTAGTGCTTCTCGATAAACCACAATGTTGATCGAGACTTTGAACACCAAAACTTTGGCTGCTGGATCCTGCTGGATCCTGCTGGCCTGGCAACAACTTTGAACCGAAAACGCTTCGTGTCTGCAGGATTCGCACCTTCTTTCTGGTTGGCAAATCCTGGCACGACTTGTACCATGTCGGGACAGAGCAAAGGACAATCAGGACACAGCGGCACGAAGAATAAATATATAAATGAGCCAAACGAATTCAAACGATTCAAACGAACAACACGTCAGCCTCCTCAGCTTCTTGTGTCCTGTCACCTGAGTGGATTGATCGCTCATCTTTGTCTTCAAGTACTTGACACAAGTGTGCTAGTAGAGCGCATCGTATCTACCTTGATATATAGCCTTATTAATTATGAGAACATGTACTTCAAATGAAAGTGCCTTGCACTTTTGCTCTTCAGCAATGTCCAAACAAGCAACTTGGCAACACATAAATACTGGAATAGTATTGACCCTGGTGGGGATAATGGTTATGAGTTATAAGTTATAAATTGATATAAATTGTACATGTTCTGTGCAATTACTATCAATTGTAAAATAATCAATGTTTTGGAATGCATCCGTGGTTGAATATTCCAAGTGGTTGCTATTCAAAATTTCTCCTTGATCTCCTATGCGGGCACAATTGGCTTGCTAGGGCCATCGGCGACGTAACATACCATCATGACACGATACGACAGGATCTGGCAGAATCTGGCAGCATTCAATGGGGTGCCGAAGCAATGTGAGAAGCAAAAGAAAAGTGGCGAGGCATGCTGAGGCATTGATGCTAGGAACTCGGCCTCTTTTTGCCTCTTCTATTTCTTCGTCCAATTCTTCAGACAGCAAAACACTCAATGGAATTCGCAGAGCCACCTGGCGGAAACTTTAATGACAAAATGCGACGCTTCTTCACAGCCAAGGGTACGATATCAAAAGAAGTGTAAAGAAGTGTCGCCTTTTTGTCAAGTAAAAATAGCAAAAGGCGACACTTCTTTGAATCTTCGCACTTCAAAAACTGATGGAAAGGGATGTGGTTGACCTCGCCTCCCAGCCCAGAGAGATCAGGTGGCGTACAGCCGTCTGACCCTTGAAATTCCTCCCAGTTGGAATGACGACAAGGACCGATGATGACCGATGGCTGTGACATGACTGATGGATCATACTGTAATGGGTACATGATGGTTACGCAGGCATCTCGCCTGACTCCTGCAGCGTCACCGCACTCCTCAAGCAAAAGATGTGCCTTGGCAACGGTGAACACGTGGCGAACACACGGCGAACATGTGGTGTACACTTGAATGCTCCAACTAATCAACTTCAGGTGAGGTTATCCTCATGCTTTATTCTGCACCTCTCCAAACTTTCGAAGATTTTCTGATTTCCAAGCTGCAACTTCTTTGGATGCCACATGCAACGGAACGTTGCCGGCGGAATCTCGTTGCCAGACATCTGCACCATGGCGCAGCCATCTCTCCACCACATTCGGGTCATCTGCCTTGAAGAGCTTGCGGCCAAGGGAGGCCTCTGAGCCGATCAAAAAAGACCAAAAGAAAAAACAATAAACAAATATGAACAAGGATGACCAAATCTCAAAATATAGTCTATGTCAGTCCAATAATTGTAAACGTCATTGTATATCAATGTACATCATATATTGAGCACATATAATATATTAGTGTCATGAATATATGCTACGGTCTCTGCTTTGAAACTCTACAGCCGCTGTCTAGTTGTGGAATCCCTCTGTTAAAATTTTAACATGTCTGCTCTGCATGGTCGCCTGTGCGCGGCTCTTTTCGTAGAAAGCTACTTGAGAAGCCGTCACACGAGAATTCGCCAAGAGCCGCAGCAGTTGATCCACCTGCAGTCACAAAGCAAAGCATGTGATGCACGTGATGCACGTGGTGTGGTGTCCGAAGATTGACAAGGTTGAAATATGTTGAAATGACCGCCGAAGGCGATGTTTCAAGGCGAAAATGCAACGACTTAACAACTGACAGGCCGGCTGCCTGAGGAGCCATGTCCTCTTTCTTTGGCCCTCTGCACAAACAAACATCCTAAGATACTGCCAAAAACTCGGCAAATGTCTAAACGAATCTCACCATATCTGACCCATTCAAAAAACTTCTCCAACTCTTGTCGAGCGCCGAAACAGAAGAAAACATGATGTGCTTTTCAGACATGCACACTTTTGCGCCGTAATGTGATTGGGAGAAAGCATTTGGAAAGATGCATGAAACATCATGAAACCAACTTGCTGCAATTGTGACAGAAAAAACAAGGCGTGGTCTTACGTCTTGGCACGTCTTGGCACGTCTTGGGACCGGACCAAATGGCCATGGCGACGCCGGAATCGGCATCCCCAAACGGGGGAGCCTTCCAGCGGTTCGCACTCCTTCCAGAAGTGCAGTGTCTCTTGGACATGTCTTGCTTTAAGCTTTACCAAGGGCACAAGATGCACAAGTTCCAATGTGAAGAGATGCGAAGAGATGCGAAGAGATGTGAAGTGATGTGAAGTGATGTGAAGTGATGTGAAGTGATGTGAAGTGATGTGAAGACTCAAGTCTACCACTGCTGTACAAAAAGCTAAAATGATGCCTCTCCTTGACCTCCAATTGTTCCCACATTTGTGGCTTTCCTTTCCTTGACGTGCATCCTGCAAGAGCTTGAAACACGTCAGTTTCAAAGGTTTCAACGTACAGGACTGTGGTCATCACAACCTGCTTTGAAAGGTGAAAACAGGACCAAGAGATACCAAGACAACCTGGTTCTGCACTGCTGCATCCACAAAATCTATGATTCACATCCCCTAGTGACAAAAACAGCCCCAGCCATCCCCTACCCGGGAATTGTAGCTTATGAATTTCTGTCTAAATCGCCTGGAAGATTCTGGAAGTCCAGATCCAACAGGAGGCTTTAAAAATATAGATATAGACTTTACTCAGCGACCGGATCGCCATGTTTATGCAGAAGCGCACAAGCTATCTCCAGGTCTGGCCATTTGCAAGGTCATTCCATGGCATCTTGTGCCTTTCTATCCTTTCTTGTGCTCGTTGTCTCAAGCCTACATTGTGCCATGTTGGGGGCCGTCATGCCTGTACTGAAGCTATGTTGCGCCTCGGGAGGCAAATTCAGTTCAAATGAGTTTCTCGTATTTTCTCGTTGCCTACAAGGCCTGTTTGATGTGTTTTTATATCTTTTTAGTACCACTAGCCATTTTGCAATTGTTTGCGTCTCCCTCCGTCTTTTTTGCACCGGGGCATTTTTGACCAATGGCCTTCTGTTCGCCCAGAGTTGACCCATGTTAAGCCTGTATTGAATAAATTGTTGCCCGCTTCAGGACGCTTATGGGTCAGGTTAAGCCTTCAATCGACAACTTTCAGCGGTTTCAAACAGCATGGAAAACCACAAGGTTCTCGAGCTACAGCTATATTATAGTGCTTTCAATGCAATCCCCGCGTCATGATATCATGATGATCATGATCAACCCTTCTTCAATCAATCTTGAAACACTTTCATGCCCCACGACTTTGCCACGATGCCTTTGCATAGCTGCATCACGCTTTGGCGCTGACACAGATCGATGGATATCGACGGCGAAGGACAGAATTGGATCTGAAACTTTCGTTGAAAATTGCGCCATTGTGACGGTGCCACCCCTGTGCTGCTTCCCACTGCAACATCTGCAACCTTCAACTTCTTTATCCCTATAGGTTTCAGGATTCTGCAACCGGCCCCGCCAAGCGAAATCACTTCTCCTCTTTGGGTGGCAGATCGGCAAACACATAGGGCCTAGGATGCAAAATGCCAACACATCCAACTCAATTCTTGTATATTCTTGTCGAGCGCCGAAACAGAAGAAAACATGATGTGCTTTTCAGACATGCACACTTTTGCGCCGTAATGTGATTGGGAGAAAGCATTTGGAAAGATGCATGAAACATCATGAAACCAACTTGCTGCAATTGTGACAGAAAAAACAAGGCGTGGTCTTACGTCTTGGCACGTCTTGGCACGTCTTGGGACCGGACCAAATGGCCATGGCGACGCCGGAATCGGCATCCCCAAACGGGGGAGCCTTCCAGCGGTTCGCATTCCTTCCAGAAGTGCAGTGTCTCTTGGACATGTCTTGCTTTAAGCTTTACCAAGGGCACAAGATGCACAAGTTCCAATGTGAAGAGATGCGAAGAGATGCGAAGAGATGTGAAGTGATGTGAAGTGATGTGAAGTGATGTGAAGTGATGTGAAGACTCAAGTCTACCACTGCTGTACAAAAAGCTAAAATGATGCCTCTCCTTGACCTCCAATTGTTCCCACATTTGTGGCTTTCCTTTCCTTGACGTGCATCCTGCAAGAGCTTGAAACACGTCAGTTTCAAAGGTTTCAACGTACAGGACTGTGGTCATCACAACCTGCTTTGAAAGGTGAAAACAGGACCAAGAGATACCAAGACAACCTGGTTCTGCACTGCTGCATCCACAAAATCTATGATTCACATCCCCTAGTGACAAAAACAGCCCCAGCCATCCCCTACCCGGGAATTGTAGCTTATGAATTTCTGTCTAAATCGCCTGGAAGATTCTGGAAGTCCAGATCCAACAGGAGGCTTTAAAAATATAGATATAGACTTTACTCAGCGACCGGATCGCCATGTTTATGCAGAAGCGCACAAGCTATCTTCAGGTCTGGCCATTTGCAAGGTCATTCCATGGCATCTTGTGCCTTTCTATCCTTTCTTGTGCTCGTTGTCTCAAGCCTACATTGTGCCATGTTGGGGACCGTCATGCCTGTACTGAAGCTATGTTGCGCCTCGGGAGGCAAATTCAGTTCAAATGAGTTTCTCGTATTTTCTCGTTGCCTACAAGGCCTGTTTGATGTGTTTTTATATCTTTTTAGTACCACTAGCCATTTTGCAATTGTTTGCGTCTCCCTCCGTCTTTTTTGCACCGGGGCATTTTTGACCAATGGCCTTCTGTTCGCCCAGAGTTGACCCATGTTAAGCCTGTATTGAATAAATTGTTGCCCGCTTCAGGACGCTTATGGGTCAGGTTAAGCCTTCAATCGACAACTTTCAGTGGTTTCAAACAGCATGGAAAACCACAAGGTTCTCGAGCTACAGCTATATTATAGTGCTTTCAATGCAATCCCCGCGTCATGATATCATGATGATCATGATCAACCCTTCTTCAATCAATCTTGAAACACTTTCATGCCCCACGACTTTGCCACGATGCCTTTGCATAGCTGCATCACGCTTTGGCGCTGACACAGATCGATGGATATCGACGGCGAAGGACAGAATTGGATCTGAAACTTTCGTTGAAAATTGCGCCATTGTGACGGTGCCACCCCTGTGCTGCTTCCCACTGCAACATCTGCAACCTTCAACTTCTTTATCCCTATAGGTTTCAGGATTCTGCAACCGGCCCCGCCAAGCGAAATCACGTGCTTTTTTTTTGGGGTTCTTTTTTCAAAAATGGATCGACTGCGCCAAGCACATGTTTCTCCATCATGTCTGAATATATTTCTATATGTTTCTACATGTTTCTATGATACCCATCCGGTGAAACAAACTTCGAGCCAGGACGAGTTTCACCAGAAATCACCTGAGTCCGATGAGTTGATTGAAAGGAATCACGGAAAGGAACGGCATCCGCGGCATCTCAAACTGCACAAACCGTCTCAAACAGTCAGTCACAAATTGCCAGTACAGTTGCCAGTCACAAATTTCACAATTCACACAGCCTGCAAAGCTACTGCTAATTATTGCTACCTGTAGCTTTTCTTCTTTTCTTGTCCAGATGTTATCCGGTAGCAATGGCCCTCTGGCCCTGTGTTTGAAGACCGGCAGTCGCCGCACGGCCAAAACTGGATTGGGATTGGGATTGGATTATGTGTCATTGTGGGAATCCCAAGTTCGGAAACTGTCTGAATCGAGCTTGAGAAGTACAATGCATGTCGGGGATCCCCACTTCTTTGCGACACACCAATGTGTATTCCTTGAAACGTCAATTTTTTCGATTAGAATTGATCACAACACATTCGAAACACTCAACTGATCCTCTGGCAGGCCGAGCTGGATTCAAGACACACGCCAGATTCAGAGAAAGAATGGTCAAGAGATGTGGTGTGGCAGCACTGGGCAACGGAAGGCAGTTCATAGTATGTCAATGAAGATGTGTCCATTTTGAAATGCAAACATAAATTATCACTTTCATGTCTGGGCAAAGCTTGAGCCAACCTCTGGAATTTCCATTTCCCATGCTGCTTGATCAAAAGATCAGAAAACTGAGATGTTGTATCCCAAGAATATGAGGAGATATTCCGCTGTTCATGTATGACATAATATTACATAAAATGACCCGCCGTGTCTAAGGACACATGCACAGCGGATCTCAGGCAGTGGAGGGTCAGGACCCTGGGATTGCTGCCGGAAGGCAGAAGGCAGTTCACTGATGCTCTGGTAGCAATGCTTCCTATGCTTCTTATGGTTCCTTTGTGGCACAATTTTCAGATGCCTTCAGATGTCTTCAGGTTCTTTTTTCGTTTCATGTCAGATTTCAGGGAGCTGCCTCTGTACCATGCGCTTACACGCGCAAAGGCTGCAACAGTGCAACAAATGCAAGTGCTGCTCTATGTTTGCACAAAACTTCCGACCCTCATGGTCGCAAAAATGCTCAGGGCAAGCGAACTGCATTGCCGGTTGATTTGCCCTTTCGCCATGTGAGATTTCCAAGCCTTGGTGTTGCAAATCACAATGGCATGCACCACCCGATACAGGCAATATATAGATGTGAATAGCTTGATGCAACAGGACAGGATGCCCAAATATGCCCAATATGGGGAAACATACTGAAAAGTGCCGACATATCCTTTGAACCGTTTTGTACCGTATAGCAAAACAAATGCACATAAAATCGCCCTGACAAGCAGAGAAGACACCTCCAAAACCTGTCGCAACGTACAACCGGAGCCTAAAACAAAGGGGAAAAAGAATGAAAAAGAGATCAAACGAGAAGCCTCATGGCCTTCATTTCTTTGGTCGGCGGAGTGATGGCTTCCACCAACAGTTCCAAGTCTGAGACAACCAATTCCAGATCTTCCAGATTTTCCAGATCCATGGGCAGGGCCGATGCTCCATTGGTTGGACTGCACACGCGGAGTGCACGCATACTTTTCTTGATCTCCTTGGCATGCCCTGAGAAAGATGATGAGCGCATCAATCTGTAGGCCGTGCGGAAAGTCTGGAAATGCTTCAGCTCATGAGTAAAGTCTGGAGTGGCATACTCTTCAAAGAACTCCGCCAACAAATTGGGACACTCTCTTGCCAACATGTGACCGAACTCTCCGAACTCCTTGTGTTCGTACCTGCTGCCTGCCACTCGTGTCCAAGATTTAATGGCCTCGTGGATCCGTGAGGTGCACATGGGAGTGACGTAAAAATTGTGCAAGATTGTGCAAGCATGCATAGTGAATCATAGTGACATATGGTCACTTACATTGATTTCATGGCAATAAAGAAAAAAATGAATATGATTGAATAGAATTCTTAGAGGAATCACGCCGGCTCTGAAAGCAACATCTACGGCTAGTGGCACTAGCCTGGCAAGTACAAGATACGCAAGATAGTACAAGATACAGAACAAATCAATACAAATATGCACAAATTCCCCGACAGAAAAGTTCCATTGCAATAGTGTTGAAAGCTATTGAAAAATGTTGCAACCGTATTGCATCTCAAGGGCATTTGGAGAAGTGACAAGATCATTTCCTCCTCGAAATGTTGTGATGGGCGAGTGGATGCGCTCCACTTTGTCCAAGCGGTACGACTCGTAACATAAGCAATCTGCACGGACAGGGCCGATGATGCCTCGGGTGGAAACAGCCTCCCTCGCGACACCGTCCCACTAAATCATTACATGCCACTCAAAGACCTAGTCCAAACAAACATACAGAGAGTCAAAAGACCAACAGAGAGGAGACTTGCAACAAGCAATCACCGTCAAATCATTATCGGTATGCAATGCATCTATCACACAGTCTCAAGTAATTCAACACACCATGATTCAGTAGTGTTCCGATTTGATATCCTATTATCGAAGGAAGTTTAGAAGTCCACAAGCCGATTGGTTGTTGACAGTCCATGTGATATACAGCTGAATCAGAAATCCAGCCAGCAACATCTGTTGATCAAGGAGTTAGGCGGGGTTGGATTTGTCCTAGCTGGCTCAAGACAAGAGCAAATCCTATATGGAATAGATGCACTATGCGGCTGTTAGCCAGTTGTTTAGGGGGCGCAGCCTTCAACCCACTAAACAATGCAACGGGCGACTGTTTAACGTCAGTCTTGAGCCAAACATCAAGTCGGTAAAACCAAAATGAGTATTGCAAAGTGGCAGGTCACATGAGATGCATGTTCGTCTATTGTACAACTTGTACAACCCTTAGGAAATGTGTGATTTCACAACAATCATCCATCACAAATTCAGCCACGACCAACAATTCCGGGCTGGTATCACCACCAGTTCTGACCGGTTGCTGGCGAACCCTTGCCCGCATAATATGAACACCGAAACAAAACCCTGGTGACTGAATTCAAAAAATATGCCGAAATAGTGATCATCTGCTACTTGCGGATATTTATCAAAGGAAATTTAGAAGTCAAATTTCCGACCATATGGACCGATGGAAAAGCAAAGGTGGGAAGAGTCAGAGAAGAGAAGAGAAGAGAAGAGAAGAAAAGAGATCAGAGAAGAGAAAGAGTCAGAAGAAAGAAGATGCAAGTGCGCGAGGTAGAAAAGTCGCGAAACACTGTGTTTTTCCAATGTCTTGTGGCTCCGGAGGGTCGAGAAGTAGGCTTGCTAAAGCGGCGAGTGCCGAGCCACCTGGCAGGATGAGTGATGAAAAATTGCGCGACGTTGCGGGGGGAAGCACATTTGCAAGTATGTGGAAGTTAAAATGGTAAAAACACGCCAATGTCCGGAGCACTTTTGGCAGCTGAGGTGTGGAAAACACGCATGACGCTGTGGCGCGAAGCACATGTCCAAGTCAACAATGTAAAAGACTGGCGGGTTCGGACCACTTGTGGACATTGAGATGTCGTTCCTTGTGGCAGGTGCAAGGGGTTGTGTGTGTGTGTGCACCTTGTCAAAAGTGAGCAAAACATGAGGGTATTGTGGCAGTTTCAAAAACGATGGCAGGCGCAAAGATGCATCTCGCGTGGCAGACGCAGTACAAGAGACACGTTCATCAGAGATGTTAGGAGGTCCGGGCGCTGAGTTCCTGAGAGGGGCTGCATTTTGGAGCATCAGATCTTCAGGTTTGCTAAGATGACTTTGCGGGACAGGTGCAGCACTTCGTATGACCTGGCCGCACTTTTTGGTAGCAGGCGCAATACTCTAGACAGATGAAATAAAAAAGATCGCAAACCGCATTGGCACGAGGGCGTCAGCTCTGCACTCAACTTTGCATTTTTGAAGGAACTCTCGCTGAATTTCTTCGTTTTTGATGTTGCCGCTTTCGAAACTTGAGGAAGTCACGCAGACTCGTTTTGTTTTTGACGTTGTCAGCTTCAAGAGTTGAGGAAGTCTCGCAGGACTGCTGCGCCTCTGACGTTGTCAAGTTCAAAAACTGAGAAAGCCTCGCAGGATAGCTTCGTTTTCAAGCTTGCAGATACACAAACCGATAGGTAGATAGACAACTACAATTACAACTACAACTACCACTACACTACCACTACAGCTACAAATACAGATGCAAATACACATATCCCACGCTACGTTACACTACACCAGTTACACGACACTACACTACACTAATTACACCTAACTACGCTACACCACAACAACAACAGCAACAACAACAACAACCACAACCACAACAAACAACAACAACAACAGCAACAGCAACAGCAACAGCAACAACCACAACCACCATCACAACCACAACCACAACCAACCACAACCACAACAACAACCACAACAACCACAACAACCACAACAACCACAACAACCACAACAACCACAACAACCACGACAACGAACACGACAACGACAACATAAACGACAACAACAAAAACAAAACAACAAACAACAAACAACACACAACACACAACAAACAACAAACAACAAACAACGCACAACGCACAACGCACAACAAACAACAACCAACAACCAACAACCAACAACAACAACAACAACAACAGCACCACCAACAACACCACCACCACCAACAACAACAACAACAACCACAACAACCACAACAACAACCACAACAACCACAACAACAACCACAACAACCACAACAACCACAACAACCACAACAACCACAACAACCACAACAACCACAACAACCACAACAACCACAACAGCCACAAACCACAACAACGACAACGAAAACGACAACGAAAACGACAACAACAACAACAACAACAACAACAATAACAACAACAACAACAACAACAACAACAACAACAACAACAACAACAACGACAACGACAACGGCCACGGCCACGGCCACGGCCACGGCCACGGCCACGGCCACGGCCACGGCCACGGCCACGGCCACGGCCACGACCACGACCACGACCACGCACGACCACGACCACGACCACGACCACGACCACGACCACGACCACGACCACAACCACGACGATGCAACGACGATGCAACGACGACGGCGACGGCCACGGCGACCGCTACTATTACAGCTACAGCTACAACTACACTACATTGCACTACACTACACTAGTTATACTGCAGCACACTACAACTACAAATACAGCTACAACTACAAAGCCGCTGCATTACACAACACAACACTACACTACACGCACTACATTACATTCATTACATGACTACACTCCAACTAGCACTACATTGCAATTGCGACTGCAACTACCACTACATTACACTACACTAGGCCATGCTACACTATACCACATTACAGCTCCTATAGGTTTCCTATTTTTGAAACTTCCGCCACCGCCTTGTGCGGTACTAGTACCAGTTGCAAATTTGCCCGGCCATTCCAAAGGCGGTAAAATTGTTTTCCTTTGCCATCCTCAGCTCCTTACACCGACATTTTGTGTTCAGAGCCGAAATCAATAAAATATTAAAAAATTATTGTAAACATAGGCAAATGATACCATCAAAAACCGAAAATTGTTCACAAGGTCTCCTCTGAAACACGCTGTACGGCACAAAACAGCCACAGTTCAGGCTTGGACAAGTCTTTGTGTGGTTCGAGCTGTGCCTTTTGGCTTCATGGAGTGACTTGGTGAGGTACTGAGAAAGCTAGTGTAGCCATTTTGATTCTGTCGACCCATGGCAGGTTGGCACACGCGTATGCCATCACGCAAACTCCCTGCAGGTGTCTTGTTTTGGGGAAACTGCCGCTCCGGCTCGCCCTGTTACTCCTGGTACACAGTAGTATGTACAGCAGCTTAGGGTTCAACCTCTATTGGTCGCAACCTCATGCACCAGCGCGCTTGTAAACCCAGGCAATGGTTGATGCCAGCTGGCAATTCGACAGTTGTGTGCATCTCAGGTTGGCTGAGCGCAGGACTTAAACAGAAGAGCCTGACATGTGCAAACTTCGGGAATCACCAACGGAAAACCCATGAAATAAGAAAATGAGATGCGCATAGCTGTGTGGAACGAAGACTCATCAAATTGAAAAGATCGCTGTGTCAAAAATGAAACAACACATACATTCATTGCCTCTATCTCTTGCTGCATCGATGCCATGGTGCTCTGATCCCTTGGCATATCGACCAACCAGGCGAGGGAGGTGTTGACAGGTGGTTGCGGTGAGGCGCCGGCATGGTCCTCTGAAGCTTCAACTTTTGCACTTCCAGTCTCAAGGCCTCCATGTCGCCTTCAGGCAGCGAAAAGACCTGAATGGCTGAATTTGGCGTGGCCAACATGATCAGCATGCAAGTTGAAAGTCATCGTTCGTGCAATCCCGGGCCCCATGTTTCTCTTGCGCCTGGACATCTGGGTTTTGCTCCTCACCGAAGGATTGCGATACATGGCGTTCAAAGCAACCATCAAATGCTCACCTTAAATCCTTTGTGCTACACTGACCGTGCTGTGAACAGCACAAAGGAATCACTGCCCGAAAGTCAAAACGGTGGTGCTTTCTTGTATTGCTGCGCCCAACAGCCTCCATTTGATGCTTCAGTGGATTCATGTCAGCGCCCGGAACATGTAGGCAAGGCACCTCGAGCGTCATTGGTACCAACTAAATTGGTACGTGGTACGAATGGTCACCCAAGTAAGGTCAAATAGGCCATTTGGCCGTGAAAGTGCATGAAATCATGTTTTCAATACTTTTGACAAACCCATATTGGCTCCCAGCGCATGCAAACCGCCGTCGTTGAGCAAACTGTTTGATCAAAGTGGTTGAACCGCAACAGTCGGCTGTAATCGAGGTGGAATTCCTTGATTCAAAACAAATATGTGTTTTTTGAAGAGTTTCTTAGAGCGAACTCCAGGCGATCTTGCATGTTTTGAACAAGAAATTCCAGGAGGTCTTGTACCTCGTTAAAGATGAAGTTCAAGACTATAATGCCCACATCGTGAGAAAATAATAAGGGACCGGATAACCCCACATGTCAACTTCTTCCAATAAGCCGCAAAAGAAAGGTGAAGACGGGATGTGAAAGGCAGGAAAGAGAAAAGAGATGGTGGAGGATGGGTGTGTGCAATGTAGAAGTGGTGTGTTGGGGAGAGTCGTGTGTGAAAGTGCTGTGGGTGAAAGAGCGGTATGGGACAGGAGTGGATGTAAAGTGCAAGCACTGCGTGGGCAAGTGTGTGTCAAAGAAGTGCGTGTGAAAGAGTTGTGTGGGACAGATTTGTGTGTAAAGGTGTGGTGTAAGAACGTAACGTGTGTAAAATGTTGTGTGTACAAGTGTTCTGGATAAGTGGTGGGTCACGTTATGTAGCCAAAACCGGCATACCAGGACCAACACCATGAGCAGAGGTGAATGGCAACGGCCGGTCTTGGCACCATGCGCAATGTGGCCGAGCAGTCTGCGCAGACCGTCTTGGCCACGCAAAGAAGCGCCACCAGAGCCAGCCCAGTACCATAAGTGCCACCCCTGCCACGCAAAGTGGAGGTCGATGTCGCCAAGTGCCACGCCTGACACGCAAAGTGGAGGTCGATGTCGCGAGTGCAACGCCTGCCGCGCAAAGTGAAGGTCTATGTCGCCAAGTCCCACGCCTGCAACGCAAAGTGCACGTCCATCTCCAAGATTCTCCAAGTGTCTCCAAGTGCCACGCCTGCCAGGCAGAATGCAGGTCGATGTCGCCAAGTGCACGCAAACAGCCGCGGCGACAACGGCTTCAACTGGGAACCAAGCGCGCCGCCAGAGCCAGCCCAGTGCCATAAGTGCCACGCCGGCCATGCAAAGTGAAGATCTATGTCGCCAAGTGCCACGCCTGCCACGCAAAGTGAAGGTCGATGCCGCCAAGTGCCATGCCTGCCACGCAAACAGCCGCAGCGACAACGGCTTCAACTGGGAACCAAGCACGCCGCCAGAGCCAGCTGCAGTGCCACAAGTGCCACGCCTGCCATGCAAAGTGAAGGTCGATGCCGCCAAGTGACACGCCTGCCACGTAAACAGCCGCGGCGACAACGGCTTCAACTGGGAACCAAGCGCGCCGCCAGAGCCAGCCCAGTGCCACAAGTGCCACGCCGGCCACGCAAAGTGAAGATCTATGTCGCCAAGTGCCACGCAAAAGTGAAGGTCGATGCCGCCAAGTGTCGCGCCACCAGAGCCAGGCCAGTGCCATAAGTGCCACGCCTGCCAGTGTGTGAGTAAATGGTGTGTGTGAGTAAGTTGTGTGTGTGTGTGAGTAAGTTGTGTGTGGGTCAGTTGTGTGTGAGTAAGTTGCGTGAGAGTAAGTTGTGTGTGTGGACAAGTTGTGTGTGAGGAAGTTGTGTGTGAGTAGTGTGTGTGGACAAGTTGTGTGTGAGCAAGTTGTGTGTGTGTGAGTAAGTTGTGTGTGTGATCAAGTTGTGTGTGACAAGTTGTGTGTGGACGAGTTGTGTGTGAGTAAGTTGCGTGTGTGTGTGAGTAAGTTGTGTGTGAGTAAGTTGCGTGTGTGTGTGTGTGAGTAAGTTGTGTGTGAGTAAGTTGTGTGTGTGTGCAAGTTGTGTGTGGACAAGTTGTGTGTGAGTAAGTTGTGTGTGAGTAAGTTGTGTGTGAGTCAGTTGTGTGTGAGTAAGTTGCGTGAGAGTAAGTTGTGTGTGGACAAGTTGTGTGTGGACAAGTTGTGTGTGAGTAAGTTGTGTGTGAGTAAGTTGTGTGTGAGTCAGTTGTGTGTGAGTAAGTTGCGTGAGAGTAAGTTGTGTGTGGGCAAGTTGTGTGTGGACAAGTTCTGTGTGAGTAAGTTGTGTGTGAGTAAGTTGTGTGTGTGAGTCAGTTGTGTGTGAGTAAGTTGCGTGAGAGTAAGTTGTGTGTGGGCAAGTTGTGTGTGGACAAGTTGTGTGTGTGAGTAAGTTGTGTGTGAGTAAGTTGTGTGTGGGTCAGTTGTGTGTGAGTAAGTTGCGTGAGAGTAAGTTGTGTGTGGGCAAGTTGTGTGTGGACAAGTTGTGTGTGAGTAAGTTGTGTGTGAGTAAGTTGTGTGTGAGTCAGTTGTGTGTGGGCAAGTTGTGTGTGGACAAGTTCTGTGTGAGTAAGTTGTGTGTGAGTAAGTTGTGTGTGTGAGTCAGTTGTGTGTGAGTAAGTTGCGTGAGAGTAAGTTGTATGTGGACAAGTTGTGTGTGTGAGTAAGTGGAGGTTTTGGTGATGCAAAGGATGCAGGAGATGTTCTGTAGATGAGGTGAAAAGATGAATTTGGCAGTTCTTTAGGAAAAACCCTTCGCAGGAGCTTTCAGGGAAAAGAATCAAAGGCAATTCCGCCCGTCCCGCCCGTGTCCAGCAAGGCAACCAGGAACTCGAGTCAGGGGCACACCTCCTCTTGCTCCACCTTTCAGTGACTATTCAAATCTGACAAAAATGGCACATCTGCCCCCCCGGCATGTGAATAGGATGAAAAGTTTGAAGGAAACAACTTCACCGCAAAATTCGAACCCCTTGCTACCCCTTGCCAAGACAATGCCTGAGGTGCAGTTTGCTGAAGTGGCGCCGCGCTTTGCTGAGGAGGTGCCGCACTCTGCTCAGGTGGTGGATTTTGCCCCCCAGATTTCGTCATGAGGCAGCACCGTGTATGCGTCAAAGGGTTTGAGGCTGCAACACAACAAACGGAATATATCGGAATTGCTAATGATGACCGCTAAAATGCATCAGAGCAAATGAGAAGAACAAGGCGGCGGGAGGAGGACGGGGAGGAGGCAGGCGGGAGTGCAGAACCAAAAACAAGAACCCCACACAAAGATGTGGGGAACTATTGCATCTCCATTGGTTCAATCAATCAAGAGCTATGACTTGCAATTTATGTTTGGAGACCATGTTGCACCTCCTTCGTTTAATTCCCAGATCTGCTGTGCTGCATTTTTCTTTTTCAGTCGGTGACTGCTGGTGACTCCTTTGTGCCTTCTGAAAATGCAAAAGCTACTTGCCACTGGATTTGCCACTTACGACTGCAAATTGGCCTTCTAAACTCTAAAGATGTTATAAGTTTTCGACTTTTGTATCATGGCTTACGACCGTTCTAATACCCATCTCCTATATTCACATTGTGCTTGCTGACTCTTCAGACAAGTGCACCACCCTTTCCTTAAATGTGCGTTTGTGTTTCCATGTTGTTCTTGGTCCCATTCTTATTTCCGTTTCAAAGGGTGAGTTTAGATATCAACAATCCAAGCGTTGATGAGGCCACGAGCCCCAGTAGCACTAGCTAAACATACGAGTACGGGTATGAGTATGAGACCTGTTCTGAGTCATCCGATGAAGCCCGAAACGCTCCCAAAAACGGAAGCCCGAAACGCTCCCAAAACGGAAGCCCGAAACGCTCCCAAAACGGAAGAACATAACATCCCCAAAACGGAGCCTCTTTGAGCTCCTCAACCCGTTGCGTTCATGGCCATCACAATTGGCAGTGATTCAGGTGTTCCTTGCATCATGTGGAAACCCCTTTTTTGAACCGTGGTTTTCTTGTCTAGTCTATGTTGTTTTTTTGACGCAACCGCAATCGCAAAGATGTACCGGGGTGTAGTCACAAAGAATTCAACATCATCAGGTGCTCTGCTATTTTTTTCGCAAAACTGTTGAAGCCAAAGCGAATAAATACATCAATGAATTTATAAATCAATAAGTTGATAAATCATAGTTAATAAACAAACAAAAAATAACAAAATAAACGCAAAAACAAACAAACAAACAAACAAAACAAAACAAAACAAAACAAACAAACAAAACTTTCATTAAAAAATGAACAAACAAATACATGAAGGTATGAATATACATAGATAGTAAAATCATCAGTTCACATACTTTTTGGCCCTGCAATTCATTCAGCCACACTTGGATAAACATTTACTTGTCCCAACTTTTTGCCACTAGCAGCCAAACCATGAGGAACCCAAATTGTCGCGGCTACATGTCAGGCGACTGCATTGGGACTTATTGCGATCCATTTTTTTCCAAAACGGAAGGATTACATAAAATCTCGCAGCAAATGCACAAACTGGCATTGCTGACAAGTGCTGAGCTTTACTAGCGTCAAAACAGCAAAAGCAAAATGATGTTATGATCACAACTGGAAAATACTGGAATTGTATTTGACCCTCGCCCTGTGATGCAAATGTTTTCATTTGGACTCCGGCGACCTGAAATTAAGAATGAAACTTGAAAAGAATAAGGGCTATCCTCTTTTGGGAAGGGTAGCTTCCTTTACTTCTCTTGTTTTTTGTCCATGCATATATCTGTTTTGATTGGGAGACTGGGGCTATGCATTTTCAATTTGAATTTAGTTTTACCTTGAATCTTAATTAATGCTTAAATTTAGTTTTTTCATGTCAACCTTAGACTCGAAGCTAGCATTCATTTTCAAATGTGTTTTTAGTAACTTTAGTAATTCATTTTTGACCTGAAAGTTATCATCCATTTTGGATTTTTAATCTAAACGTATTGAATATTTAAAGTCAATATTCATGATTCACTTTTAAATTGAGCGGCTCTTCAAGGGAGGCTGGCGTGTTCTCCCAGACACTCCCGAACTTTTCCCCCTCTTCTGCTTGTACTTGTCCGCACATGCTCGTCTTCCTTTACGTCTCCTCTTTCGCATCTGTTTGCATCGTTGCTGCTGCTGCTGCTGCGCAGGAAAGGTTGGCTCTTCAGGGGCGCTCTCAACTATGGGCATTCTTTTAGCTTCTTAAGGCAGAAGCTTAACCTTCCCCCCTTCCCTCCCTGTCATTACATCTTCTTTTTTGGAAGGCGGGAAATGGCTGGCTGAGTCTCTTTTATGAAGGTTGGGCTGAACTTCATCTCTCAAATGCCCCTTTTCCTCGACTTCCCCTCGTGTTTATTTTATCTATCTGTCTATCTCTTTGTTGTTGCTGCGGCGAGGAGTTGGCAAGGTGCTTTCAGCTGTGGCCGCGCTTAACCTCTCTTCTGGTGATTGCTGGTACTGGGGTGGAAGGGTTGGGCCCTGCAGAAGGGATGAAGCAGATCACTGATAGACATAGTCTTCACTCCTATGGATGTCCGTCACTCTCTCCTGGTGTTGTCATTTGGGTGGAAGGGGTTGGCTTTTGGGCCAGATATGTAATCCCAATTATTTCCCTCACTTTTTGATGTCGTATTTTGGCTTTCCGCTTGTCCCTTTCTTCCTTGCACCACAAAATGAATCCAAAACAGGGACCCCAAAATGGATGCCCCAAAACTTTGTGAAGGGAGTCCAAAAGCAATGCTTTGGAGCATCTCAATTCTCATTGAACATGTTCACAACAAATGAATGAAAATGAGAATGAATTATGTAAATGCGGGCCCTTGAATAATCTCAGGTATCTTGGTTTGTGTTGTCTATCTGATTGGGGTGTGCGCCAGCGGAGTCCTGATGGCACGGTCCCTTTTGTGGTCTACACGTTTTGCTTTCCTTGGCAGGCCTGATGCCTCATGGTTAGAACGGAAAAACATGAATTTATGAGAAAAACAAAGGAAAATTGAATGCTAATGTTTCATTTTGGGAGGGATAAATTTGACCTTGGAAGTATTCTGGGAGTATAGTTCCCATTTTAATATAGTGTATTCCCAACGAGGTCCGAACACATGTGAATTCTTTTGGCATATATTCATGCCACAACTTCTTGAACACATTGTTGCCACTCTTGGACTGAGCTATATGAAATTTGCCGGAATGGAATCTAGGGAGACGCAGATAAAAAATGCAAAAAAATACCCCCAAAAAAGAGTCTCACAACGTGCACAGCTCGAAAGCCGACTGTGGCCATGCAGGCATTCAAAAAATCCAAAAGCTTTTAAGAAATCACCTATGCTTTGGTGCACGCCGCGACGAGACTACAGTTGTCAAAAGAATGGAAATCTATGTGCAGGACCCACAAGAGAAAGGGTCCAGGACAGGAACTAGATTCTATTCATCAGAGATGTTAGGAGGTGATGGCGCTGATTTCTTGAGAGTGGTTGCATTTTGGAACATCAGATCTTCAGTTTTGGGAAGATGATTTTGCATGACTGGTGCAGCACTTCGTATGACCTGGTATCAATTTTTCGTGGCAGGCGCAGTACTTTAGACAGGTGGAGTGGAAAAATCTCAAAACGCATTGGTACGAGGCCATGGTCAGCTCTGCACTCAACTGTCCATTTTTGAAGGAAGTCTCGCAGAATTGCTTCGTTTTTGATGTTGCCAAGTTCAAAAATTGAGGAAGTCTCGCAGAATTGTCTCGTTTTTTAAATGTCAAGTTCAAAAAGTGAAGTCTCGCAGAATTGCTTCGTTTTGGATGTTGTCAAGTTCAAAAATTGAGGAAGTGTCGCATAATAGCTGCGTTTTCAAGCAGGCAGACAGACAGACACACAGACAGACAGACAGACAGACAGATAGACAGACAGATAGACAGACAGACAGACAAACAGATAGATAGATAGATAGACAGCTACAACAACAACTACAACTGCAACTACAATTGTAACTACCGCTAAATTGCACTACACGACACTACACCAATTACACTACACCACATACAATATACCACGCTACAGCTACAACTACACTACCTTACACTACACTAGACTACACTACACTATACCACACTACAGTACACAACACTACAGTACACTACAATGCAGTACGCTACAATACACTACACTAATTACACCACACCACAACTACAACTACAACTGCAGCTGCAACTACACTACACTTATTACACATTACAACTACAACTCCACTACACCACACTACAATTACAACTACAACTGCGCTACACCACACTACATCCAGCAGTTGTGGTAAGGTGACCACTGCAACCATTGCAACCACTCCAAAAAACACAACTCCAACCACCTGTCAGTCCATCAGTGGATTCGCTCTGCCATCTGTGCTTCACAACAACCAACCTCTCCTAAAGGTTTCCTATTTTTGAAACTTCCGCCATCGCCTTGTGCGGTACTACTGGTATCACAATCAAAGATAGACGTCAATCCAAGTTACTTTCCACCAGTTCTGGCTTTTCCAAAAGCTTTTCGAGTTCATTTGCGCCATTTCCTGCTGAAGCTAGGAGGAATTTCTTCCAATTCTCCTGGGTCATGTCGCAGCAATCCATGTTCAGTCCCAAATGTTCCTGAGCTGGCAAACTTGCCCAAACTTGCCCAAACACCACCGAAGCGTCAAAAAAAGACCAGAAGACATATATTTTTTGGAAATGATCAGAAAATGGATGAACATGCTATCACATGAATTCAAATGATATGAATTGCTTCAACTTCAACGTGTTCGTGTTTGAAAGCAACTTAAATGATCTGAGAGATCTGGACAATCGACTCGCTGCATCTTGCTATGATAAGCTATGCTAAAAGCCATTGCTAAAAGCTATGATGCGGAGGAAAAAAGTATATATACAATGGATGTCAAAGCTATGATAAGCTATGCTTAATGCATGCTTAATGCATCTTGATGCGCTATGCTTCGCCAAGTTTCCATGACAGCCTCTCCCATGCCTCGCTCCTTTGATGCTTCGGGAGGCCCAGCATTGCCTCAGCAGATGTCAAGTGATGTCAAGTCGATGGCACGAAGTCTTCCAAGGCTTTCCCGGCATGTTTGAAAAAAAATGAAACATTTTGAAACTGCATGAAGCTACTTGCCTCCATCTTGTCTTGCCTTCAACAGCATCAATAGCCGAAAATCATCCACGGTCACAAGATGTCACAAGATGTCACAAGGCTCGTCTGGTTTCTCTCTTGGTTTGTTCCTTTGTTCCACCAAGTATAGCTTAAGTGACCGCTGGCAAAGAGCCCCAGCAAGTTGGTGGAAGGATCCTGATGCCAAAGTCGAGCAAATTCGTATGCCAGGATGGCTCCCAGTGAGTCGCCCCACGCGTAGAAGCACCTCGATGCAGCGATGAAAGTCGCATGTGATTGTGATATATATATATATATTATATATTAATATATATTAATGATAGCAGCTCTGATAGCATGTGCAAATACGATCAAATACGCGCAATAGGGCGTAAATCGAATGTAAATAGGGCGTAATAGGGCGCAATAGAATGCCTGGCAAATCATTGTAGCCTCTGGGAGCATGCCCTATTCACACGAGTTCATTGAAAACCATACCTCGAGATGATTTGGTCCCTAACCACTCTAAGCTGTTTATTCGACAGATTTATCATGATTTATCTCGAGATTCCAGAATGTTTCATGCCACAGGCGCTTGTACTTCCTTGCCCAAGTCATGACATCAGGCTTCAAACTCTCCAGAAGTTGCTGAAAGTCTGAAATGGTCGCTTCATCTGCACGACAACCGCGTCCCGGCAACTCCACGGCGTACAGCTGCAAGCGACTGCGTTCCGCCACAGCCTGGTAAGTAGCCGCAGAAGTTCCAGCTGCGCAGAAGATGATCCTGGAAAAAAAGTGGACTTCAACGGGCCAAAAGAAACGGTTAATCTATGTTAATCGGTTGGGGTTTGTGATCCCCCAAGAATGGCCACCAAAAATAAGGATACTGTTACTAGCTCCTAGAATATCTAGAATACTTAAGTCCAGTGCAAGACTCATTGGCAAGCCACGTTGTGGTGGTGACAAGCGCATCACACAACCCACACCACTGCCACTGCCATCCCCAGATAACTTTCCAAGCAATGCTCGGACAGTGCAATCTTCGGACATCAAGAAAACCAAGTCAGGTCGACGGTTGAAAGCTGCATTCACACGAGAACACAACTGCACAGCCGTGAGGGAATGACCGCCATAGGCCACAAATGGAGTCAAGACTCCGACTTGGACTTTCAGTACCTTTTCCCAAATTTCGACCATTTTCTTCTCATCCTCTGTTGCAGGTGGTTCGTAGTTCTCTGTATGTGCAGAAATGGCCTGCAATGCCTCCGCTGCATCAGGTAAAGCTCCACGGTCAATCTTGCCGGCCGCATTTTTGGGGAAGGACCTCGCCAAATCGGCGCAAACTAAACCCCCTTCAGTGGAGATCAACAATCAACTAACAGTAACTAACACCTTCGTGGCAGCTCAACAAGTTGGTCCGTGTGTCTGTGTGTTGTTTTTTTTTGTTTGCCCTTGAGGTAAGGACTCCATCGGGATGTACACTGAGGGTCTCATAGCTGGCAACAAAGAGGTGTCCGATGCCCATGCCTTCATCACATCATTGCAAGCCTTGATGGGATCGAAGTTCATTGCTTCGAAGTCTTGGGGTTGATTCTTGAAGCTGGAAAGGTCCTCCAGAAATTCAACATTACCCACTCAAATCCACTCAACGTAGATGAACTTAGTCACTCCAAGTCCGTTCAAATCACTTCAATCATCTGTAGTATTTTTAACTTGGGACGACACCTTTTTCCCCACCAATAGATCTAGTACCTGCATAGTGCCTGCATAGTACCTGCATAGCGTATTCCCAAACATCCACATCCACCCATCTCCTGTACCTATTCTTCGTTCATGATTCATGCATGACATTACAAAAACCTGTTCTTTCTCTTTTGCAGGGGTATAGGCGTGGTCATGTCAAGAGTTGAATTCCTAGTATTGTTGCGTTAGTGTTTTATAATTTATAATTTATCGTGTTTTAGTGTGTCTCTAGAAGCTTCAAGACAACTGAACAATATCAAGCAATATCAAGCAATATCAAGCAATGTCAAGCAGTATCAAGCAGTATCAAGCAGTATCAAGCAGTATCAAGCAGCAAGTGTAGCAAGCAGCACAAAAAGTAATAGTTTATCGGTCGCATGTCTGATATTCTCGGCATTCCGCTTGGTCCTCTGGCAAGTCTTCGAAGGAAGCTGCTGTGGCTGCTGCCAACCAAGGTCCTTCAGCAACTTCTTCACGAAGCAAAACGAAACGAAGGAACCCTGGATCTTCATCCCAAATGACTCGCCTCCCATGAAAAAATGTAAAAAAAAATGAGATAGAGGAAGATAGTGATAGATAGTGACAAACTGCGGTCCTAAAATCAGGGGATATTCCATTAATATGAGGAATCAGGGCCTATGATATACGAATGTCTTTGGTGGAAAGAACAATGGAGATCGAGTAAAAGGCAACTTGAGAACAAGCTAGAACACATGTATAAAAAAATATAAAAAAAAAGATTAAAAGATTTAAAGCTAGACAAAAGAATAGGATAGATTGGATAGAATAGGTCTGATGTCTGATATCTCAAGCAGGTTCACTGTGTCCACCCTGGAGGGAGCCGCATGGTGAAGAGCATCTCCGGTTCCACGCCATACTTGTGACTTTCCTCCACGGATCCAAGGTGTGCATCTGCAGGGTGAAGCAAACCTGAGCCGAACCACATGGGATGACATGGCTCAGACCGGTGGGATCACGCCGATGGGATGATCGTCACGGCTTATGCAGACCTCTGTGATCATTGTGATCTCATACTCTTAAAATGATCTAATATATGATCTAATATATGATCTAATATGATCTAATCATATCAAATCCATAGCAACATGACTCATGACAGTCAAGACATGGTGACCGGTGGTCTTGACCGGTCATGACCGGTCATGACTCATGGCCACACGGCCCACGGCCAGGCGCCTGGAAGGCTCAGCATCTCCATGTTTTGTTTGGCGGCCTCTTCCAGCCACTCCAGCAGACGCGTGGCCGCGTAGGTCCGAGCATTTGGCAAGCTGACGACCAAGCCATCGGCACCGTCCTTCTCGGCCTGACATCGGACATCACACAATACAATCAACTGTAAAAATTACAACATGTTGATATGATATTTTATACAAATGTGTTAATATGCATGTTAATATGTTTGAACACATTACACAGATGTTGCCTTTAGTGCACTGTGAACCAAACACATCCTGCATTCAATGTACACAACAATGCACAAAACAACGACACAATACGTGTAAAAACAAGAACAACATACAACAACCATTTGAATCATTTGAACATACTTGAAGTAGCAACACAAGTAGAAACTAGTAGAAACCCTTTGAAACTACTGTGACATGGGTGCCTGGAGCAAATGATCAGCCACCCATCCTTCCAGCTTCTCAACCAATTGCGGGTCCACCAAGTCATTCACACCATCGCCATCTCGGAGTTGTAATTCTTGGCAGAAGGACTTGTAGTCGATCTTTTCGAACTTTGGAGTTCTGGGAGTTCCGGAGCTAGCTCCATCGCTATCACTCAACACCAACCAAACATCATACCTGAAGCGGTTGAATTCTGAATGCCACCAACCTCGCTTGACCCTCATCTCCACCTTTGCCAAACGGTTTTGGAAGAGCTTGTGACCACTACGATCAAGGCGATGAAACAGGACGTCATCAAAATAGGACAGCTCCTCATTGACTACAATGAATCAATTGGATTGTACCATATCACCAAGTATCTGACTCTAACTGGTGAGGCTTCCGAAGGACTAGGAAATTCATGGGAGAGGAGAAAGTTTCTTAAAATGATTACTTGCATGCGTTGCATGGAGAGGAAACAAATGGAAACAACTGGACTTGACCAATCAGCTCCTCATTGACCACGGACTGTTTGGCAGCATTCAACACAGCCATTGCTGTTGCATCCTGACGTCGCAAGGCCTGGTATGTTTCAACATGAGCACCTTAGCACGACAGGATCACGACAGGCTCTGTGCTTCAGTAGATTCGTTGCTTCTTGATGGTCCGCTTACATTGACATGCAGTTACGGCAGTTGCGGCTTAGGATGCTTAAGCAAACCCCATACAACGCACACACAAATTCCATGCATCTCAGTCAGGAATATTTGTACATGTGCATGTATCATCATGTATCTCTCCAAAGCGTCGTGTCACGTCCCAACGACAAGTAAGTTCAAGTGACGGAAGGGAAGCACGTGGCGCTTGCTTTGGATATCGCCGTAAATGACCACGCCACCATCGCGCGTGGCATCTGCCGAAAGCTGCATACCTGGAAATTTAAACTGCCACTATTGACGAGTTTAGCTGCACCAAGTTTTGACCACAAAACGCACACATAAAAACCCAAAGCACAAAACTCCTAGAAAGAGAAAAAAATTGGGTTTGAAGTTTCAGCTGCATTTCAAGAGGTAGTTGGCACTGGGAAAGTACATCGTCACACCGTTGCACAGCACAATGTCCTCGGCCCCGACTCTCTCACAATCCAACTTTCACTTTCTAGGGAAACACTGCTGAAAGTGACTGACATCACAGACCATTCTCAAACATGTTCAAGCTGAGTGCAATTCGGTGCAAACAAATGCAAGATATTGAAGAAATTGAAGATCAAGCAAATGCTTAAGCAAATGCTGCAGCAAATATTGCAAGCAAGCATCATTTTCCTTTTCTTTGCAAACATCGAGGATCTCATGTGCCGCTAAGGATTTGGTCTCCACGTTGAGATGTTGATACTGTGGCAACGTCCGTTGCAACTGCTGCACCGTTTCCAAGGCTCGGCTGGAGATGTCGGTGCCAATGTAGCGGCCCGTGGAGCCCAGCAGCGGCGCCAGGCGAAAGAGGAGCATCCCATTGCCGCAGCCCAACTCAGTGATGCAATGACGACCCTGACGACCCTGACGATCCGACGTCAACAACTTCTGGTGAACAGGATTCGACACCTGTTCACAACTCCATTCAACCCACTCTTTGATCACAGCTTCAATGTGAGGTCTTCTTGAATAGGTATCTGTGTAGCCACTCCAGTTCAAAGTTGGATCATTGGTAGAGACGCTGTGGTCAGTCTCTTTGTACATCTCATCATAGACAGCGCCCCAGTTGTTGACATTCACCTCTTCCACCCCGCCATCTCCGTCCAACACATCACGGGCAGCCCAATCCGTAGCATTCTTCGTCACCACGTAGGCAGCCAAGGCCTTCCCATAAGGACCATCGAAGGCCTTGGCACAGTGGCGAAGGTCTCCTGATGCCTCATGTCTCCCTTTAGATGTAAAAGATTGTAAAATCAAGTTAAACATTTAGGATCGTTTAGGTATTGTAAAATCACCTATCACCTTGGGTTTCAGTTGAATCATTGAAAGAGCCCCAATCATGTTCCGTCGTGCTCATGCCTACTGTTTGACTTTGACTAAGGTCATGAATGAGTTGTGAAAAGCTGAGTCATGAAATGTCATGACTATCAAGAGGCTGTGACCAAGGCATCTGCGACGACAGGATGTGCTTTCAGCACCGCAGAGACTTCTTCACATTCGATTCGCACACCTGAGATCTTCACCTCAGACAAGTTCAGGAGAGAACTCGTCTGGGAGAACTACCTACTGTAGTCTAACTCAGTCTAAGTCTGGATACGGGAGACCTTCGTTTTGAATTTTCTGTTGAAGTTCGCAGTGCCTGTCTGGATTGGACGGCCATGGGTACAAACGACTCAAAACCTACTCCTGAAATCTTCGTGGAAAAGGGCGCAACGTCGCCCTCAGGGATCCTTTGCATCTTGGCATATCTTGGCCATGTGACCTGAAAATCGTTGCGACCCATGTAGTGGAAGGTCTCATTGGTGTCACTTTGCACTCTGCACAAATCACCTGGGGCACGGAGATCTGAGTGGCACTCTGCGTGACATGGCAAACATTGGAATAGTTTTGGGATGTTTCGGGCACTGAAGGGAGGTTTCCAAGTTGGATGGATAAATGTCTTTAAACATCTTAAAACATCTTAAAACTATTTGACCATTATTTGACTCTCAGTCATATCACGTCATATCATGTCATATCTCAATATTTCCTCAACACGACGCTTCTCCACAGCTGACCTGTTTTATAGAGAGTGAAAGGGGCATCTGCTGCTCTGGGACACAACTTGGGGAAATCGAAGAATGCCATGTTGGTCTTCTCAGGATTTTTCATATAGCCCGTGGCAAGACAATCTCCACCAATGAAGAGTTCACCAATTGTTCCGGGCTTGGCTGGTGTCAAGCTTTCCTCTGTGATGTGACCATTGTGACCCTCGTAGTTCGGCTCGAAAACACAGAAAGTCACATAGGAGAATGGTTTTCCAATTGGCACAACAGCTCCCAGCTTCTCAGCATTGTGTCCCGTCACCATGAAATGTGAGACCCCAACGCTGGCTTCTGTCGGGCCATAGAGGTTGTGTACCTGAGCACATCCCCCAACATTGCCCAACTACCGCATAACAAGAAAGGTGGCGTGAACCAGCCACTGCAGCCACACTGAAGCTTGAGCCAGCCCTGGTTTCGCCTGGAGGTCTGGAATGATCTGGAAGAGCTGTTTGCAAGTTGATGTCATCAAGGCTTCACCAATTGTCAGAACCCGCTTCAGGCACTTCTGTACCTTGCCAAGGTGGATTTAGGCATTTAGGGGTGCCCTATCAAAAAACAAATCAACCTGTGCCAGGCGTGTTGCAAAGTGTAGAAGCTGCTTCATAGTTTCATACATTAACAAGTACTTAAAACATCTAAACATCTTAAAACAACAATATCTGCATGTACATTAAAGTCATTAAATTATAATTAAATCATGAATATCTGCCGCACGTCTGGAAGTCATGGCTCTGATCCTGGCCGCTAGTTTTTCTATTCTCTTTCTGCTTTCTTTCTAATCATTGACTCCTGAACGCTTCGCCACTGGCCCTCAGGCACCTCCTTTGCCTCATCTGGGTTCCGTTCCAAGTAGTTGACGAACTCCACCAGCAACGTCGGGACGAAGCAAGCGCAATTCACACCTTTGCTGGTGATCGTCTCGACAATGGCACCAGCATCTTTGTGAGCGCCTCGGACAGCCGGGAAATATCATGAAATGAAAAAATAAAATTAATAAATAGAAAGATCATGAAGATCTGTCAAATTCTGTCAATCTGTCTCCAAAAGGGAAAGCACAGCTGAGGACGGCACCAGGATTGGCAATCTGCAAGGTACCGCCTGCGCAGAAAGCGGTGAAAAGGTCCTGGATGGAAACGTCGAAGACGTAGGGAGTTTTCAGCAAGAAGACCATATCCTCATGCAATGTGCAGTGCTCCACAACTGCCTGGGCATAGAGGGCGCTACCACGATGAGGAACGCAGCAACCTTTGGGCTTTCCTGTGGAGCCTGAAGTGAAGAGCACATAGGCTGTGGCTCTGTCCGACACATCTGGCAGCTCATTTGCTGAAGGGGTTGGATGACCCGCAGAAGTGCAAACCAGGCCATTGTTGTGCACAGCCAACACGGTGCGGGGGTTTTGATGTAGAATGGGCTGTGGCAGCTGATCTACAGGGACCAAGACATGCTTGATGTCCGCTGTCTCCATCATGGCTTGTGCACGGCTGGCTGGGAAGTCTGGCTCAATTGGTGTGTAGGCTTTCCCTGCTCGGAGAACCCCCAGAAGTGAAATGACCAATCCACAAGAACGATCTGCCACCAAAGCCAAGACTGGATCGTCCAGTAGAACCAAATGACTTGCACATCGTTCGACAGCTTTCCAAACCTCGTCATAAGTCATCGAAGTTTCATCATGCTGAAGACATACATGATCTGGGCGCCGCTGGGCGCTGGCTTCCAACAAATCGTGGAGAGTAGGCATCCCGAGGCTTGGCAAAACTAACAAAACAAGCGACACAAAAATGGCTTCCGGGATATGCCCATGAAATTCATTTGAAATGTTGCTATATGTTGCAACGTGTTGCAATGTCTTGCACTTGCAAAGTGTCACGCAGCAACGCAAGTATGTGATTAACACTGCAGGCAAATCCGAAACTCATGGTATTGTTGAAATATGTTGAAATTGTGGTCATGAATCATAAATGAATCATAAATGAATCACAAAGCATCACGTGCAGCATGGGTTTTCGGGTTCGCGAGTTTCACGGCTCGTTGCAGACACGGCCAGGCCGTTCAGGCCCTTCCGGCTGCTCCGGCTGCTCCGGCTCTGGCTCCGACCGCGGTTCACGTCGTTCAGGCTGAACGCTTCGTTGCCAGTAGCTGAACGCTTCTCCAGGTGCTTCAGGCACCGTCCAAGCTGCAGGGTTTTGCAAATCCCTGGCACGCAAGAGATAGCAAGATATATGAGTGATATATAGGAGCATTGTCAATAGGAGTGAGTAATGAAAAAAAATCAATAGAAACAAAATTACTTCGAATGATCCCCACCATGGCATATATAGCTACATACTCCACAGCTCTGGAAAGAAATATCTAAATACGCAACTTGGCCGAAGGACACCAAAGAGCAGCATCATTTTTTCCACCATAATGTTCTTGCATACCAAATGTTCTTGCATACCCTCAGTCATCATGCGGTTGGCATAAGCAGTGATATAAATACTTTACATATATTTTGTCTGACACATCTACAGATACATCTTTCTGACATTTTTTCCGACATTCTATCTGGCACATCTTCTCTCGACCTCCCCATCTATCTCGCATATCTAGCATATCTTCTGACATTCTTTTTGGCATATCTTCTGACACTCTGTCTGGCATATCTTCTGACATTCTTTCTGACATTCTTTCTGGCATTCTATCTGGCATATCTTCTGACATTCTTTCTGGCACTCTATCTGGCAGATATCCTGATATTCTTTCTGGCATATCTTGTGGCATTCAGAACATTCTTTCTGGCATATCTTATGACATTCTTTTCTGGCATTCTATTTTGCATATCTTCTGACATTCTATCTGGCATATCTTCTGACATTTTTTCTGGCATTCTATCTGGCATATCTTCTGACATTCTATCTGACATATCTTCTGACATTCTTTCTGGCATATCTTCTGACATTCTGTCTGGCATATCTTCTGACATTCTTTCTGGCATTCTATCTGGCATATCTTCTGACATTCTATCTGACATCTTTTCTCACATTCTTCCCGTTGAGGTCCGGCAGTGCCCACTGCGATCTGGAAGTCGCGGTTGAGGTCTGGAAGTCGTGGTTGAGGTCCGGCAGTGCCCACTGCGATCTGGAAGTCGCGGTTGAGGTCCGGCAGTGCCCACTGCGATCTGGAAGTCGCGGTTGAGGTCCGGCAGTGCCCACTGCGATCTGGAAGTCGCGGTTGAGGTCCGGCAGTGCCCACTGCAACCTGGAAGTCGCGGTTGAGGTCCGGCAGTGCCCACTGGGATCTTGAGCTTGCGGTGGAGGTCCGGCAGTGCCCACTGGGATCTGGACTGCGAGGAGGAGGAGGCGGAGGAGATGGAGGAGGAGGATGCGGAGGTGGAGGAGGAGGAGAACAGCTCTGATAAAATCTAACAACCCTCACCTGGCAGGTGGGGAAAAAATAACGAAGAGTATAGCGTCAGTAGTATCAGTAGTAGCAGTAGTGTCGGTAGTCTCAGTAGTGTGGCTAGTGCAGCGGGTGGCATCGGAATTCATAGAATTCGTGCGCGAGATGCTCTGAGACTCTGAGCCCTGCCTTGGAGCGACACATCTCCAAAACATCCGCCTGCGAGGCTCTGCCAGGAGGCTCAAGGCCCTCTGGACTCATTCCCTGCTTTCATCTCAAAAATCATCTCTGGTGTCATTGTTGTCATCGTCATCGTCATCATCATCATCATCATCATCAACAACTTCTTCTTCATCATCATATGATGTTTTCTTTGCAGTATTCTGCATTCTCCTGCCTATTTTTACCTGCTCGTTCTGGTTTTCTTCCCCCCTTTCAGCGCACCTATCAGCCGCAACTCGTTCCATGGGCTGAGCATATTGCGCAGATAGGTCCTTTGCAACACCTGTCCAAGCAGTGGCACAACCAATTTCTGTGATGAACACAACAAATCAACAAATCTAATGTTGTTTGCGAAAAGAAGTCTTGAGTAGATACGAAAGAATCTCTTATGGAGATGGACTTGGAACATCTTGGACTCCAAACTTCAAACAGGATCTCTTCGGAGATCTCTTCAAACATCTTCAAACATGGCCCTGAGCTCCATGCTGAGAAGTCGATAGAAATCGTCCCTAGGTCGACATGTCGCAATATGTCGCAATGCACGAAATGGCTTGGCGACTTGGCCATGACTTGGCAATCCGAGGCCAAGGCGTCTTGTTGGCCTCGCGTCATGGTCTATTGAAGAAGGTAACAGAATTTGTTTCACAACATGTAACAATTGTACTTGAATTTTGAAAAAAAGGGATTGAAATCGGTTCAAAACAAGATAAAACAACCTGCCTCCAAGCACCTGAAAAATCTGAAAATAACTCAATTCTGTTTCACATGTGCCTCTGCCACGAACTCCTTCGGAAACAGTTGAGGAGAACCTGTCTGGAATGGCTGAAAGAGATCACGATGCCATCAGAATGCCACAACATGAGATACGTCGAAATCGACACATCGAAAACGAATGAAAACGACATGTACTTAGACTATCTTAGACTTATCTGAATCATCTGAAGGATCTTCAATGGAGGGACATCTTTGAATATGTTAAAGATCAAGTCAGTCAAGTCTTAGAACTTACCCGAATTGCTTTACTGAGTTGGCATGAGTCGGCTTTCTGCATGTGACCTCCGTCGCCAGTGGAATAGTTTTCCAGGCCTCAATGGTGAAGCTTGCAGCTCAATTCATTCTGATATGTGCACTTCGTGTTCTTGGACAATATGGGGAGTTTGTAATGGCAATCTGCCATGAACCTTTGCTGGTAAAAAGCCTCCCACGTACGACCTCATCTGCCATAAGATGTATCATTGCGCTTGGCATTGCTTCGTGTACCTCGCAAGGGTTTCACAGCAGACCTGCTCGAAAAACAGAAGGATCTCTTCAAAAAACTCAAAAGAATGCAACCAATACAGCAAAGATGGGTAGGTTTGTGCATTGGTTGCTTCGTGTCATGCAGCCTCCATCATTTCATGCAAAGCTTTGCTATCTTCACTTTCTCGCGCATTGACGACGCTGATCTCCATCGTCCTGGGTATGTGTGTGTGAATTGAACAATGTAAGGAGAATCACAGCAAGGACAGTCACGCCAAAGACTCAACATCAAGAAAACACACGTTTCATCAATGTTCACATCGGCTTAGCGCAAAGTACCTAAAATAAGCGAGCCAACTGTCCAAATGGATTAGCAACACCACTGAATAAAGTACGCAATAATTTTTGCATTTTTCCTAAATGTGCAGGATGCTGGCTCCCCATCTCAAATTAAAAAGCAAAGATCAAACCCTTTCAGATATGAACCTCAAGGGCTTTCGATGGATATCGATGAATGTACTTCTCAAGTACAAAGAAACTTTACCTGAGTACATGTTGGAATTTTGCTTGGCTGAAATGCTGAAATCCTACTGAGATTACTACAATGAAACGGGGCCGGTTTACTAATCACACTTCAATGTGATTGAGATTTATTGAAGAATATATAGACATGAATAGACTGCATCCTGCGTCCAAGCTTCGTGTGATTGTGCACAGTCTGTCTGCCAAAGCCCTGCAAGCGTCCCAGCACCGTGGCAGCCACTCTTCGAACCAAATAGGATTCTTCGACCACAGCGATGCGCCGTGGTCGAACCAGTGGTGGCAAATGCTTGGCTGCCCAATCCAAAAAACGATCCTCATTTGCTTTCCACCGGAAGCCACCGGAAGCTATGGCAATGTACGCAAGTATGACTGCATGGAGAAAGCTTGGACAAGGCATGGAATGGTTCGAAGGCTACCTTCACTATCCATTTGATTGGACTTTTAAAGGCAGTGTCACAAGTGAACTCTTAGAGCTCTATAGGCAATGCTGTCGATTCCAACGTACCGACTCAAGGCCAAGATAGGCCAAGGAACTGTGTTGAAACCAGTGTTGCCCACACAACCGCACTTCATACGAAGTTCTTCAGTTGGGCATTCATTGCAACTAATTGCCACCACTCGGTTCGTGATGATTGAGCCTAACTCCCCGGGGATTTCCATCAAGACCAAGAGCTGCGCAAGCGTAGCATGCGCTTCTCCTCAGTGAATCATAGTGAATCACTTAAGTGACATCTTGTCAGATCTTGTCAGATCTTGTTAGATCTTGTCAGATCTTGTGACTCTGTGATGTCTTCTGTCTCTTTCTGCCTCTTTCAAGACCGTCTTGTTTGCGAATTAGTTCCCAATGCGAGCTATTGGTTGTTGGCAAATACTCTCGGGTCAACACAAACATCTACACGCATTACAGGGTTGGTACGGCTAGAAAACTAGCGTTCTAACATTTGAAATGCTGAGAAAAAGCGCAGAATCCTTTGTATATTTGTGTGTGTGTGTGGGAACATCTTGGCGTCTACAGGCTCTGCAAACCAACTCCTTCATTGGCAAGACCACGCAAGCTGTAACTACTTTTCTTTCTGTGATGTCTGTATAACCAATGGCATTAATTACCCAGTTCCAATGGTTTCCTTGCAAGTCCTTCTGCATGAGCTCTCCACAACGCGTCAAAGAACTAGGGGAAAACGAAATCAAGCAAAGCGATCATATGATGGCACTCCCGATCTGAATTCTGTGGTAAGGTTCCGTTTGCTGCAGAGCCTTCGGATTTCCCAATGTGTCAATCAATTGAACGCAAACTATCTGCAGTTTACTCGATTCTTCTCCATTCTTTTCCATTTCTTTCATTCCTGTCATTTGTTTTAATGTCTTCTTCATTACTTCATACTTCGCGAAGCGTGTATTCAGAAGGAAGTCTGTAGTTGCCGTTGCCAAGTGGCCGTTGAGCTCTGCCGCCTGAATTGAGCTGAGTCGGCCTCGTCCACCCACCAAGATGATCGGAGCATTTCGATGCTTCGCCTCGGCTGCACATGCCATGCGCACAGCGAAGCTCCAGCTCCGATCGCAATCTTTAGAGCGCACCTCTTTTGGACCAAAACCCGTGCGGTATGATGTCTCGAAGAGTCTTGAATGTGAACCTGGTATGTGAACGTGGTGAAATTAGTATAACTGATATATAACATCTCATAACCGACTCATAACCTTTTGAAGTTGAACAAATCGCTGAATGACTTGATCTTTGCTATCGAAACAGTGGAATCGCCACCGCCATGGAAAGTAAGGGGTAAACATGCTGTCCATTTCAATCCGCAATCCGGCAAATCATCGAATATGCAAATGTTATCCAGAAGTGTAGCTGTTTTGCAGCTGTGTACATCCCCTGAAAGAATCCTTGATGCAACATGATGCAACATCAATTCTACGAATCGAACACGAGGGATGGCACCATATGGCACCTCTTTAAGCCAAGCATCTGCCAGATCCAGGACTTTCCGGATCTTGGAGATTCGATCATACCAGTTCGATAGGACCACAATAGCATCCAGCGATTCTGTTTCGATACCACTGTTCCAAGGTTTGCTGAGAAAACTGAACATCTCCTGCACCTTTTTCACTTCGGATTCACTTGGCTTTGGAGCTCTACAAGGATCTTCACCTAGTCGGATTTGGGCCACCTGTCACCTGCAGTTCTGCCTTACCTGAAATGTTCGCATATCACATCATATCACCATACATACCTATGACATACCCCTCTTGGTTTAATGGTACCCTCTTCAGAGTGTGGCTGGTTAAGCCCCGGCAACAAAAACGCTGCCCAGATACGCCCAGTTTTGTTCGACTCTTTGTCGATATTGTAATATCATTATATCCTTGTGATATGTTGTGATATCATATTTGACACGCAGCATACCGTGGCATACCACTTTCCCATTCTATCCATTCTATTGCTCATGGTAAACGTTGATGAATCCGAGGTGCTGTGATCATGCATCTTCCGGTAGTGCTCACGCAAACGTGACAGTTCCTTTCTCAAAGCTGTTGACTCACTCCAGTGGTGCAAAGCTCCTTCTGCTTCTGTGGCGCGAGTGTCATTCAGACTTTGCATCTCATACTGCGGATGCAAAACACGAACCACCTCAGAGCAGATAAAAGATGATAAAAGGCCCAGAACAAACATCAGCTGAAACATGCTGAAACTGGAACTGCATTTTAAAATGTTCAGATATTTTAAGAATTTGTATGATGAGGGGACACAGGACACTTATTTGAACAAAGGCACCAGTGAGAGCCTCTCTTGGCTTTCATCATCATGCTCCAGGCTATGTAGGTAGCTGTCCTGCTTCCAATATATTCAAACAAATACAAACAGAGAAAATCTTTGAGGATGCGCATGAAATCTGTTGAGTCCCGCTGGTTTGAGTGGAAACAGGTGAACAACCATAACAACCATCAAACCAAATGGATCAAGGGCGCTTCGCACACTGCAAATGCATGCGCCGGAGCTGCCCTCCGTCCTGAAAGCACACGGCTTTGCCAGCTTGCAATTCTACCTTTTCCCCAGCGACCTTGGATGCCAAGTCGCAAAAAATACAGAAATAAAACCCCCAAAGAATCGAAATCGGGAACGGTTTGACTCTGAGGAACCAACCTCCAAGTAAACACCTGTACCTCCTTTGAGCGTGAGGTGGATGTTAATCTGATTGTTGACTGCTCCGGTGTGTGGACCAACGTAGGCGCCACCAACAGAGCGAAAAAGAACGATCTCTTCGTTGTTGGGCATCACGTATGGAAGTCCCGGCTTCGTGGGAATCTCTGGAAGAAGAAGCTCACAGGTATGCGGCATCACTGCACAAATCTCTGCATTCCACGTATGCCCTCGGTATAAAAAGAGGTTCTGCCAAGAGCCAGCGGCAAATAAATAGGGATATGCCTCAGCCCGTCAACTTGTCCGATGTCATTTGGAATATTTGGAATGTCATCAGATGGTCATCAGATTGTGACTAATTTTTGTGTTGGGCAACATGTTGGGCAAAGTGTTGCGGGCATGTTCAACATCCAAAACCATCAAAACAGATCAAAACCCGATTGAATCACATTGATTCTGTTGATGGTTTTGACGGTTTTGGATGTTTAAAAAACTATCAAATTGAATCTACATCATATTCCAATGATATTCCCATTTCCCATTAATAGCCACGAGCACTTCATATCATTTCCATATGGGGTGTTCCATCTCTGGACATGTTGCTTTTTGGAGTTTCGGCGCAGCGAGCACTGCTTCGCTCAAGATCCGTCCGAACTGAGCTTCCAAGTGTCGGACGAAGGGCCAGGCCTCGACGCGTATTACGAAGCCCAACCGAAACATGCCCAAACCAGTGTTATTGTGAATTATTAATTCATGTTAATTCATGTCAATTCATTGTTAATTCCATTTCGATCAATGATTTCAATTTAATGTCACTGTAACTGCACTCGTTCACGTCAGCTGTCAGCTATGCTTTGCTTTTTGACACCATCTCACGAGTGTTGCAAAAGGACTGAACTTGACTGAATCGGGCTGAACTGTCCAATCAGGTTGCACCTTGTGACAATCCCAAAAGGGCTGTCGCGTTAAACCGCGAACCCAAACCGTAGGCGTCTCAACAGCAGAAGGCCAAGGAATTGCAGCCTTGGATGTCAATGACAAAGCCAACACACAATCGAATCAACCAGAATTGACAAAGAAAAGGAATTCGGTCAAAACAAAACACAATTCGATGGAAACATCCTACAGTATCTTGGATTATCACATATAATTAGTACTACTGTGTGTCATGGTTCGATTCGCACACATTGCATCCATGATCCCCTCTCCAAAACAAATCACAGTGCCAATGCCAGCCTCATCTTCTGGCAGAACTTCAGGAAAAGCACGGGTGGAGCCGCGAAATAAACTTCTTGCGCGTTTCCAGGTGTCATCTGCACCTGCGGTATCTCCTTGGAAGTCTCAAGAAGTTTGGGACCACGTGCAGTGTGCGCAGTGATGTACAGATGTTAGACAAATTCAACACTTTGTTCTTCTCAATTTGTTTATGTAGGTTTCACAATCTCTGCAAGCTGCCCATGCTGAAGAGCTTTTGGATAGCCTCAGGACGGATCTGGAACACAACCAGCACATGTAAAGAGATGCAGATCCAGATAGATCTCCACAAGATGCTGGCTTTCCAAAACTCCATCCACACTGAGAAAGAGCACCAAAGACTCACAAACAAAAGCAAGATAAACAAGTGAACTGAATCCATCCGAAGCAACAGAAACATAAAGATGTATCATCATAATCATCATACCACAAACTGTATCTATCTAGATCTGCCTGAGGTTCTGCAATGTTCAAACTGTTTCCATATATTTTCACATAGGCTGTGGCGGGTGACGATTTTGTACATCTTCTGCGGGCACCGCGTTTGAAGCTCGTCTCGGATTTTCAGCTCAATGAGGCAATCGGGAAGCAAAGCCACTGACCTCGGCTGAGAGGAGCACAACATGCACTACATGGCCGGCAGTTTGCATAGTCTATCTATGTCTATCCATGTCTATCCATGTCTATCCATGTCTACCAGTCTACCTTGTATGTTTCATCCAACCCTCACCTACACCTAATCCATCCAATAAAACTAGTCTACCGAATCTATTGTATCCTATTCTTTGTATCTGCAGTATCCTGATCTTGTCCTGTCTCCTCGTGTCTTCCGTCATTGTATCTATCGGTCCATCCAATCCATATCCATCTATATCCATCTATATATATATATAATATATCCATCCATATCTAAACTATTATCCCGAACTATACCTTACAAGTACCAAACACAGCATGCGTGACATACAAATTCAAGGCAAAACCTGGAAACAAACCATGAAGGTTTCTATGAAACTATATAAAACTGGTTCCCTATTGCAACTGGATGCCGAGATTCTCAAGCACCGCTGCTGCCACGGCATAGTTTTTGGCGACGTTGGGCAAATCAGCCGCCCAACTCGCGTAGGTACCTAGATTGACGTGCCGTTGAATGAGAGCCGTGGCAGGGTTTGGCCACTATGGGTTACTGTGGTTTCGGAGACTGCAACCTCACACAGTGATCCACCTGCAACTGTTTCTTTAGGATTTTCCAGACTTTCTTAGATGTGAAACCGTGATGTGGCAACGGGGCTACAAGTAAGGGTTTGCCAAGAGAAACGCGATGCAAAAAACGAATAAATCGCCAGGAAGTTGCTAGCGACTCCAAAGTTCACATCGTGGAGAAAACTTCGGATCGCTGCAGGTGATTCTGAATCCTGTCGACTGTGCGACAAACGAAAACTTCAAAAAGCGACCAATCTCTGGGATGATCATATGAAATCATGTGTATTATCCATCAAGTATCAAAAATCAACAGGCATCAAAAAAAAGTCTTACAATGAAGTATCGACAAAAAAAACATAAAACATATTAAAACATCATGATTTTACGGCTGATGTTCAATCCGGCCTGCCATGCTGCTGCCCACTCATCCAATTGCCGCCGGATCTCTTTCTCGGTCGACACCTGGCGGTCACTGGATGTCACTGGCTGTTTTCATGTGAGCTCCATCTCCAGCGACCTGGGAGGCTGCAGCCACCAGTAGGTTCAGAAACACCAGCGAGCTACTGGTCATTGCAAAAACGATAAACAAAGTCTGATGTCTAATTGCACTATATTACTATTATATTACATTATATTACTATATTGCATTAATGTCTGCTGCTCCAGGTTTACTTTGTAGCCAGTTGGAATGGAATGGTGGCACGGCAAACAACAAATATGTGCAACGTCTACTTTTACAGCACAATGATATCATTTATGTTGCTCACTTTTCTTGATTATAGTTGTACAATTGTGCGACACATAAGCACCTAACTGAACGTAGTTTGTTGTATCTTATCTTTGGGAGTCTTTCAAGAGTCTTTCGAGAAGCCTTTCAAAGCTGTTTCTGTCACAATTCCAATGGCCACTGGAACGGGTGCTTAAGCCAAGAGATTCCAAAAGCTTCCAAGAGTACAGCGTGTGGTGGAATCATGGCAGCCGTGTGTTCTTTTCAGTGTCCATCTGTCAGATCTGTCTGTCTTGGTTACGGTTTTGCACAATTTTCCGCGCAAACAAAAGGCTCACGGCCGTCCTACGATGTTTGCCATTTGCTCAGGCTTCGGATCTCAGCTGGATGTCAAACCATCGAATTCTCCGAAAAGCTGCTTAGTAAGACATGTTAATCGCTGGTGCTCTGGGAAGTTTCTCATTTGGTTCACAGCTTAGGCTCAGTCCAATCGTGGCGCATTACCCGTCCCTCAATGCGCCGAAGTTCATGTGGTGAGCAACTTGAATGGCACTCTGCAAACCAATTGGGGCAATGGGGCTCGTGCTCAACGCCATCAGCACGGCAGAACTCAGCCTGTCACAACGAAATTTCTTTGATTTCAATTGATTTCATACTAGGATTCTGATGGATTCTCATTCCACTGATGCCAAAACCAAATCTGCTCTTTGATACACGAGGGTTGCAGGTTCCTGAGGTTGTTGCCAGTGCTTCTACCCTGGCAAGAAGCCCTTTCCACTTCTCCTACAGGCGTTTACTGTTTACGCAGTCATACAGCATGCCGAAACATGATGCGGGCAGTCAGGCATCAGGTGCAAAGTGCCCTAGGTTCCAAACATCCACGGGCTCAGCGGAGTTGTTCTCCTAACAAGTCCGAAATGCAGCGGAGACAGTGCGTGTAATTTTGTCTAAGAAAAGCAGGTTTAATTAGTAGACACATGGTGCCAAATGGTGCCAAAAGCCCCAAAATGGAAGCCCAAATTGGTAAAAATAGACGATGCGCAATAGATGTCGACTTGTAGAATGGGCGGGAATGGGATGGTATGTGCATGCACATTGTGAAACTGTCACTTCAAGTATTGGAGAAGGAAAGCGATACAACCGGATGCCAATGACATAATAACATGTAAAATATGGTATAATATGGTGCTCATGACTGTCACAACATGTCGCAACGATTTCATGACTGGCTTCAACTCGGACCAGGGATCGAAGCCCAGGTTACGAGAGGTGCCCAGGTTACGTGTAGGATCTGGATCCAAATGGATCCAACTGCCAATTCCAATCGTGTCATCGTGTCATGACAAGTCCAAGTGGTGTCCCCGTGTGGATCACCAGTCGTCCTCGGTCTCAGTTGGTTGCCTCGGCCATCAAGGATAGAATCGGATAGAGCGGATAGCACGTGGTACGTAACAGCCAAAATGCTGCTGATGGCTGCACCAAGTCTCTTGCTCCGTGGGTACCTTGGGAATGAACGCATGAAAAACATGTCGTTCCGCATGTTCAGCAATTCTTCATGCGGGCTCTTGCTGCCACGTGCATTTGCATGTGTTCAGCAAGCACAAGCCATATGACACAATTTCTCATCAGCTAGGCATGCCTTCATTGCAAATGCCTCCGTGGAGCCAGTCAACAGAAAAAACGCAGCCTGTGAACTTGTTTCGTGCCAAGCGGCAGGATCAATGTAAGGATTTCTGAAGTGGCTTGCCGCCTGGTGAAGCAGAATTGATCTCCGACTGTTCGCATGAATTTGGTGGAAAACTGAGACATGAGGTCAGCCAAAAGAGCTGTTGAGGGCTGTTGAGGGCTGTTGAGGACATGCCAAGTGCCACAAGATGCCACAAGATGCCACAAGATGCCACAAGATGCGAGAGATCGAACGAGTCAGAGAAAGAACATTTCAACTTATGTCTCACACCGAGTGAAACGTTGTGAAAGATCTAACTCTTTGAAACATCGTGAAAGCATCGTGAAACATCGTTAAAAAACATCGTTAAAGCCTTTCGTTAAAGCCTTTCGAAAATCCGGCTGTGCCCCGAACCGGCTCCGAAGGTCTGGACTTTGACTGCGAGGACCTGGGCCACTGGCCGAACGGCTTGTGATCTGACAACGTCGGGTCGTAATTCGAATAACTCGAGTAACTCGAGTAACTCGAGTAATTAACTCAATATGTAACTCAATGAGTAAACCAATTTGAGTTTTGTGTTCTGAGCTCTGTGCGTATCTGAATCTTCACTGCCAGCCTTGCGTGTTGCGTCATGTTGCGTGATGTTGCGTGACATTGTGACAGTCCAATCGTCCAATTGGGCCACTATGGACCATCTGAATGTCTGTGCATGTTGATTCATGATGTGCATCTCCCTGCATTTGACTTCTGATGTCTGATGTCTGTGCCTTGGTCTTCGATCTTCGACGTGTTCTCCGCCGCTCCTCAGACTGTCAGAGACTGTGCGTATCTGTCAGTGGCAAGTCTCACCTTAGCTCAAATAGCTCAAATAGCTCAAATAGCTCAAATAGCTCAAATAGCAATTGCTCAAAAGATTTGAAATAGATTGAAAAGATTTGAAAAGATTTGAAAAGATTTCAAAAAGATTTGAAAAGATTTGAAAAGATTTCAAAAAGATTTTTTGAAAAGATTTGAAAAGATTTGAAAAGATTTGAAAAGAACACAAAGTGTCAATAAGTGTTGTCAATAGCTCAAGACAAAGTGTCACCTGATGTCACCTGATGTCAACTGTTTGTTTCGCACCGAAAGTCTCCCAGCGGCACCTTGGAGCTTCGGTGCCGCTTCCGCCGACCTTGGCACTGCAACAGCAACAGCAACAGCTACAGCCGACGTGTTACAAGATACCGACGTGTCATGAAAACACGGAACAGGGTGGAAATTCCGAGACAATCCAATGACCTGCTTTCCACTTTAAACTTCAACATGCATCCAGATAGCTATCACAATTATCACAGAAACAAAACACTTGGATTCCAGACGCTCCGGCTGAGCACCATGGTCTGGTGGAGAGACATACCTTAGGGCTGCTGACAGCAGTTCTGAACCAGTTGTGATATGCACCCGTGCAGATTCGGTGAGGGACGGATTCCACCATGGCCTGGATGCAATGATTCAACAGCTACGATTCTACATGAACATAGCATGACATAGCTTCAAAATGATTTCAAAACATTTCAAAACAACTTATAAAGTTGACATAAGTTAACTATGTTAGACTATATGTTAACTTCAAATGACTCAATACATGACGGAATGTACATTGAATGTACATTGAATGTGACGCCGCACACCGCACTGTCCGTCCAAGCGTGGCAGCAGTGCTCTGGAAACGCCCACCTCGGTGACCCGTCGCGGGGCCGGCAGGCCACAGGCCACAGGCCATGCTTCGGGCTGCGATGTGTCGATGTTCCGTACAGATTTCGGAGGATTTCCAAGCGACGTGGTTGAGATTTTTTGGTTGTGAAATGCTGTGAATCTTCTGTGTCAATCATCAATCCGTCAAGGTTGCGGACCCCAAATCCGGATTGCTCAAAATACTTCAAAAACAGAAACAAGGAAAGATCGATCAACTGCTAAGTCATGCTAAGTCATGTTTGAAACTGGCACGGACAAAATGCAGTGCAACGGGCGTGCACTTTTCACCGCTTTGGCTTGAGCCACCGTCAAGGGTGGAACGAAAGATTCAACCACAGCACTGCATGACAGGGAAAAGACATGCAGTCATGACATGAAGCCACTCAGATTTCACACCCCTCTTTATTTTCTGGGGTTGAATCTGGTGGAAATTGCCATTCTACCTTCAGCTCACCTTTGTCAGTGAGATCATCTAATTGAGGTGCTTTCATGTGTTTCGTAAGGCCATCAGCAACCATGCTTCCAGTAGATATCCAGCGCACAATGGTGCTTCCATCTTTGGGCAATTCATCTGCATAGGTAGGGTTTCCAACAGACTCATTCGGATGGCGCCAAATCTCTTGACGAAGAGCACTGAGATCTATTGCTAAACGTTTGCAACTCACCTCGGTCATGTTTGGGTTACACAAATGATCTGAAAGTGAACGGCAATCTGTACACCAAATGCATTTCATATCATCCATAGCCTTCGTGTAGATCATGTTTTTCTTCACCTCGGTTGCCTTATTCTTTAAGTGGAACATGATCTGACGGACGTGTTCTGCATCTTCTGATCCTTGAAGCAAAGAAAGAGTCTCAGCTTGCAAAGTGGATCTACAAACGCGACGAATGGTGTTGCTATGCCAATCCAGGAGCATCACCTTTCCACATCCAGTCTGTTCAAACGAAGGGTCTGCCAGTGCCAAAATTCTGCCGGACTGGGATCGATGTCCAGCTACACAATTCTTGCCAATGTTCTCGAAACTAGCTGCATGAGAGGCATCTGTGACACTGAGTAAAATTGAATTTTCAAAATCAAACGCTTTGGCTGGGTAAAAGATTCCTTTGTTTTTATCCTGCATGGAAAAACTCAAAAGTTTGTTGGCTTCAATCAAATGGCGAACTTGAGCTTTTTGCTGCACGGCTTGTAATTGATTCACAGCAAAACAAATGTCTGGTCTACAAATTCTGCCTAACCAACTCAAACTGCCAATGACTGAACGCAACTGACTAATCTCTGACTGAGTTGCTGGTGCACTGAGCTGTTTTCGACGGAGAGGCTCCACGTAAATCGCCTTGGTGCGATCCAAGACATTGGGACAAGAAACGTGGATGCCCTCTTTGGTCTGCTTGATTGTGCGACCACAGTACTTCAGCTCATCATCTTCAACCAATCTGAACTTGAACTTCTCTTGTACAATCATCATTGTTTTCTGCATTTCATCTGAGCCAACCCAGAGCAAATCATCAACGTGGCAACCAAGCAATCCGGCTATCTTGCCATTCTCGCCTGGAAGGTAATATGCAGAGGTCTCTCCTGGAACTGGAAGAAGTCCAGCTTGGAGAAGTGTATCATGAAGTGCCTTCCAAAAGCCACGTGGTGCATCTCTGGTTCCATACACTGATTTTCGAGCCACAAGCAAACTGCCAGGGGCTATGGATGGATCAGGGATTCCATCCTTGGGAAGCCACAGAGCCAAGAGTCGCTGAATTGGCAATCCTTGCAAGAAAGCTGCGCTGATGTCTCCAGCTTTGAGGGGCAATCCCATGCAAGCAGCAAAGGCAATGATCAGGTTGAGGAAAAGTTGGCTTGCTGTCGGACTGTCAGTTCTCACATTGCCATTCTTCTCTAAATGGCCAAGAGCTACCAAACGGCTTTTCAGTTGCATTGCTTCGCCAACTTCGGCTTTGTCTGTGTCTACCCATCTAGATGGTAGAACTTCAATTTCTGGATGATCCGTTAAGTATTGCTGAACTTGTTCAGGAGGGATCACATCAGTGGCATCAAACTGACGCCAGTTGTTCCATTCTTTCAATCTGCTCTTGTCAAGACCCTTTCGGATCTCTGGAGTTTCTTTGGCATAGTTCAGCTCACGATGTGGACCCAGCTTCTTCTTCTTCTTTTGAAATCGCTTGGCAAGGAAGCAACCAAAATTCTGCTGCTTCACACGCTCAATGGCTGAATGACCTTCTGCTGGTTCATCAGGAACTGGGATATTTCGAGCTTCACGCAAGGGAGATCTTGATCTTGGCCTCGCGAGTCCAGGAGGCTGAGCAGATCTGGGAATTCCATCCAATTGGTCTGGAGAATTTCGAAGAGCTTGTTGTAGAGGAGTAATTGCCGGAGTGGACGGCATCTCTTCAAGTTCAGGCTCTTCAGATACTACCACCGTATCAACATCAGAAGCAAGATCTAGGACAGGAGTGGGCTCCTGGTCCGCAAGTGGAGTTGTTGGAGTAGGAATGACATCATCGACCTCAGCAGGAAATGGAAAAGGTAGCTCAGGTTCAGGAATTGCTTCGAATTCCATCGATTCAAGTTGAGCTGGCTGTTCTGGAAAAGGAGTTTCTGGAATTCCACCTCCAGCACCAGGCATTTCCACAAAGCGCATCTGAGAATCATCATCACCTTCGCCCCATTGTTGTAATTGATAATCATCAGAAAAAGGTGTTGGTTCTTCCAACTCAGGGCGTTCTTCCAAAACTTCACGGAGACGTTTCCTTGAAGGTCTCAGCTCAAGGATTCGTTTGGTGAAAATCTCAGAGCTTGATGCTGGTCGAAGATTCGATTCAGCTGCCACCAGAGGAACTCCGCCATGCATGAGCCAAATGGCAGCTCTGCCATCTTTGCCAATGACTCTTGCTGGTCCGTGCCACTTTCCACGACGGTGAAAGCAGACTAGATCACCTTGAGAGTAAGGCCCACGAAGAGGTACACTCTTCCTGAGCAAGGCAGCTCTGACTCTTCTGCTTGCGTCAACTTTTGTAAAAGCTGACTTGGCGGCTTGACGTACTTGCAACCGAAAAGAAAACTCATCCTCTGGCTCAATGATATGTTCTTGAACTCCAAGATAACGGCCATCAGCCTCTTCTGAAGTCAAAGATGTTGGATCAACTGGAAGCTTGCCGAGGACCCATTGGTATGGAGTGAAGCCTTGGTGGTGAAGCTTCATATTTTTCACTACGCACATTTCTGAAACCAAGACTTTCATCTCCTTGATGCCAATGATCTGTCTCTCTTCAATGGCAGCATAGATCAAATCTTTGAAAAGGGAGCCTTGCCGTTCTCCTCGACCCAGTTGAAAAGGTGCTTCAACGCCAGTGTAGCGCAGGAAAATGCCGTTGATCCTTAGAAGATCTTTGAGTCGGCCTTGATTGTGCATTCCTCGATCACAAGTGATTGTGTTTGGAGGTCCAAATGGAGAAATCCATCCTTGTAGAAGAGCTTCAGCACAGACCGAACTTCTCGGCATACCTCCCGAAGCAACCCACCAGCATTGATGGAAAAGTGCTCCCAAACACACTGCTGATAAGATGGTGTGTCGATTGCCCGCTGAGTCACGAACTTCAAGAGCATCCAAGGCAATCTCATGGTTGAAGACAGGTTTGTTGGGCATCTTGGTAACATTGGGCCTTTGTACGGGTTGAGTCTTGCGGCAGGTCTCGCAAGCAAAGTGCTTGCATCCCTCAATGACGGCAGGACTTGCTTGAGCAGTTCTCAAAAGTTGGATCATTGAAGCAGTTGTTCCATGCCCAGTCATATTGTGGAGTCGTCGAAGGGCTAATCTTGTTGACCTTGGAAGCCTCAGCCATTTCTTCCGTCTTTCATACTCAACTCCCATCTCTGGACCAACTACCAAGGGCCTCTCTTCCAAGCCTTCTTGTCTTTGAAGTTCTTCAGGGTTAAGGCGATCTGGAAGAAGATCACGGGGAAGAGCTTGATCTTGTTCATCTTGAATAAAGTCCATAGCTCCAAGATCAAGACCTGACTCCAAAGTTGACTCAGCCAGGTTCTCCGTGAAAAAGGCCGCACTGGTAGATCGATCTTCCAATTCTTCAAGGAAGCCATAGAGCATTGCTTCACAAAGAGCAGGTGGCCAAACTTGAGAGTGCTTAGTACGCTGACCACCTTCTAAAGGTTGGTGAGGATGATCTCCTTGACAAAGTAGTGAGAGATTTCTCTTCACAGGAGCGCTGGCCGTCAAAAACCCAGTTGGTTTCTTGTGCAAAAGTCCATTTCTCCGGTCATGAAGTCCAAACCGGCACTGATCCCCTCGAACTAAGTCCAGGCGTTCTCGGGTCTCAGCATCGAAGAGCTCCAAGTCCAAGAGCCTTCGAAAGGGCTGTGTTTCCCACAGCTCACTAGGCCAAGGGTTTTCAACCAAAACTTTTCGGCCGCGACTCAAACGCTCCTTCACCACCTTGGCAATCCACTTCAAAGTTGGATACCACAAGCTTCGAGCTCCCTCGATCTTCTCTTTGGTCTCACTGCTTTTGCTCATGTTCAAGTGAGACCATGGACCCCAAGGTCCACATACAGGGCTGAAGGTCAGGACGTAAGGATCCTTCTCGGCAATCTCCTTCTCAATGGAAGTGCGAACTGCACTATTGAGCAAATCGCTGCCATCCATAGTCAAGTCCACTGGATTGGCAACTTCAAGTCCAAGGCTCATTGCCATTGAGGAAAGGATTGCAGCTCCAGCGAAGATCTCCATGAGGAAAACTTTGCAGCCCTTTGGCAGAACTCGAGTGGGAGATCGGCCTTTCAAAACTGACCAAAGGCTCATGTCGTTCGCCTTGACTTCTTCAACTTGCTCCTTCAACGCTTTCTTCTGGCCCCTTGTCATCACCTCGGTCACTTCTTGATCAAGCTGGAGAAAAGTCTCATTGGGGGTTTCATGCTCAAGACCAGGTGGTGGAGCCATTGACACTTCAGGCGTTGAAATTGGATTGGAAGAAGGCGTCTCATCAGGCTCTCCAGTAAATCCAAGGAGCGCAAGATGAGCAGGCAACAAATGCAAACCAACCAAGCCATTCATCTGGACGACTTCCAGATAACCACCAAGCTTCTTGCTGTAGACCTTGTCAGGTGCATCAGGCGAAAATTCCATTTGAAGTTCCAATTTTCGTTGGTCTTGGATTGAGAGAAGCAAGGGAGCATCGCTGTTCTTGAGCTCAACACTGTCAATGGTTCCCACAGCGATGCCAGCATCATCCTTCAAGGAAAAACCCACTTGCAACCTTCTCGAACCCAAAGATTCAACTTGGCCATTGATGCCCTTGATGGAACTGCCTTCAGAGACAATAGGAAAGTCAGCTTCCTTTCCGTCAACAGCTTGGAGGTAGAGCTTCATCCAATTTGCACCATGGCAAGTGCGATTGCATCCACTGTCAAGGATTGCAATCATCCATTTCTCATTGCGGTTGACATCGTCATTGGGCTCGTCAACTTGCTGAGTCTCCTCACAAGCCATCATGGCTCTAGGGCTGATCTTCTTGTTCTGGAAGTAGCGAGCCAGATTCTTGAGGCCGCGGCAGGAGCCTTCATTGACTTCTCTCAAAGCCCAGTTGACATAGGAATCGTCCTGAAAGGCACGAAGGAAGGTCTTACCCTTGTACTTGCCAAAGTCCACGATCCTGTCATCTTCAATCGCCGCAGATGTCAAGGAAGATGGATCCTGGGAGTTTCTGGATTCACCTTGGGGAGTTGTCATGGCTGGAGAAGAGGCCATTGGACTGTGGAACTCAGGTGACCTTAGTGGAGCGGTCGGAGCTCCAGTCATGTTGTTGGCCACTGCTTCCATGATGTCATGTAGCTCATGGAGCTGCAATCTGCCACCCTTCTCATCCATCTTGATAGCTGCAACCATAGTCATGGAACGAACCAACTCATGAAGGTCACGGCGATCAAATGCCATCTCAACAGAACTGGAACCACAAACGCTTGACTTCCCTGATCCCTTGGAGCCTTTCTGATCATCTTGCCAGCGACCTGAAGTGACGTGGCCACAGTCCGCACAAGTCATCCTCCAGTGATATCCATTGGAACCTCGCCAGTGCACTCGTTGATGTTGGCAGGGTGGTCCAGTAGGTGGAGGTGCTGCTACTGGGTTTGCTTTCGGAGGAGCATTGTGCGTTCTCCTTTCTCGCTTCAAAACCCTCTTGCAATCCACACATGTTTCGAACGTGTAGTAGAAATTGGAGCCTCTTCTGGTGATTCTAAGATGCTGGCAAGCAGGATCAGCACCAGGTGGTTCTTCAGGTTCTGGTGGAGGCGGATCAGATTCCGGTGGATCTTGGATGGCCATCTCGGAGTCCATTTCAACAAGGGTTCCCAAAGCCTGACTGACTAAGGGATTGGCCATCCAACTCTGAGGAGTGAAGCTGGCTGCCTGGGAAGGAGTCAATGTCGGCCCAGTCGAAGCATCAGGTAGTCCAAGGACATTCGGCTGCGTAGCCAAGAGATGCTCGAGCACATCATCAGCCTTCCATCCCATGTCATAGAACTCTTGAAGACCTGTCGGAGGTTGATTCATTGCTGGATTCCATGGCATACTTGGCAAGCTCGTTTCTGGCCGGGACGAAGAGCTCGGCATGGACGAAGAGCTCTGATTGGGTCCGGGCATTCTGGAAAATGATGACAAAGGCGGAACAGAGGTCATACTTGTGCTAGAGGTCATTCTTGGAGGAGTAGTTGGGTTGTGGCTTGACTCATCACCACGCTCAGACTCACGATGTACGGCCATGTTGCATTCAGGAGCTTCACCATCATGAGACCCATGCATGGCAAAGTAGACAACCCTAGTCTTCTCTCCGCTTTGACCTTTTCCAGCCTTCTTGCCAAAACTCTTGGAGGTAGAGGAGGAACCTGACGATTTGCCTTTTGAACTGCCTTTGGAAGATTTCGGGCACTGAGGGTCACCGCTCCAGTGACCACGTTGACCGCACTTCCTGCACTCCGTGCGATTCTTCAACTGCTGCAAACGGGCTTTCTTCTCCTGCATGGAAAGTTGGCCTGAAACCTCAAAATGGCGAGGAGCAGCAAAACCTTGAAGTCCCTTGCCCTTCGCCTGGTTCCTGACAAACATTGCTTCATACTCCAACTGCATTGCTTCTGCTGCCATGTTGCATGATTCTTCATCTTCCATGTTGAGGCCTTCATCTAAGTACATAGCCATGTGCTCTGCAAGGACCATGTCATACGATGTGGCTTCGTCATACTCAGCAACGTACCCTTCGAAATGGTCATTCTCAGGGTCATAGGACTCTTCAGTGAAGTTGGCAAAGGAGTGAGTTTCATCATCATCCCAATCGCCATCACCAAAGAAGGATCTGTTGCCTTTGAAAGACGACTGTTTCCATGGACGGTGATGTCCACGGCTGCCAAAGTTCTTACCCTTGCTATAGCCATGCTTCTCCTTCTCGTGAATCCTTGGGTGATGATTGAGCAACTCATCACACACCTTCTCCACAGTCATGTTGGACCCAACTGTGGTCCTCACCATCAACCGCTGATCTTCTGATATGTTGGCATTGACCAGGAGTTGTTCAGCAAGGATACCTTCTGATACTTGCATTGAGCCATCCAGCTGCTGCAAGTGATGCCACCATGCACGTCTCCTCATGATGTATGATGACATTGGTTCACCATGTTGGCGACTGAGCAGTCCTCCATCCTTACTGCCAGCAGCATAGAGCTCACGTGCTTCCTGTGTCTTTCGGGGCTTCAGGCTCTTCTCAAACAGGGTCAAGAGGATCTCATGTCCTTCCGTACCTGCCAAAGCCTGCTGATCAACTTGTTGTGCTAGTCGTAGAGCTTGTCCTCTGAGGCCTTCAATCAGGCGAAGACCAAGGGGACCAAGCTTCGCCACCTCAGACTTCTCCATCAAAGACTCACGCTTCGCACGTGCTCTCACTCTGAAGCAGTACTCTTGTAGGGCTGCGGGTTCGCCTCCGAAGCGGGGAACTCCAAACTTGCCTTCCGCATTGAAGTCCTCAGCTCCATTGGCAAACTGATCATCTGGCTTGTATCGCAAACCATCCAAGATGCCAGCCATCACTAGCACCCTGGCGCTCAGGGGAAAACCCAAAGGTAGCTGTTGCCACCGAATCGAAACTCAGCAGCTCCGCTGCCAGTTTGAAACTGGCACGGACAAAATGCAGTGCAACGGACGTGCACTTTTCACCGCTTTGGCTTGAGCCACCGTCAAGGGTGGAACGAAAGATTCAACCACAGCACTGCATGACAGGGAAAAGACATGCAGTCATGACATGAAGCCACTCAGATTTCACACATGCTACGTCATGCTACGTCATGCTACGTCATGCTACGTCATGCTACGTTATGCTACGTTTATGTCGTCCTCTGCACATCACATGCACATTGTGAGATGCATGTCACACATGTCACGCATGCGTCGCATGCTCTGTATGGCTCACCAAGTTCTGGACGGGCCAGGGCCAGGACATCCAGGTGGTGGAGGACCTCGAGGAACCCGGTTCGTTGAAGGCCTCATGTAACGATCATGCGATGTGGCGTCCAAGATCCAAGAAACTTTGACCATCCTTGACCAACGGAAATTGAATGAAATTGAGTCGTTCCAGTTGTCAATGCGAACAACGTGTCAATAGATCTCAGTAGAACTCAATAGATTTCATGTCAGGTAGATTTCAGCAGATCAGGCAGGAAACTGAGGTCGCAACTCAGGGCGCACCTTGCCAAGTGTTTTTCTTTGCTCTTTGAATATTTGTTTCAACGGAATGGACCAAGAATGATAAGAATGGAGAAAAGAGAACTTTGATACCACTCTTGTTGCATGTGAAAAGCTTCAAAAGAAGACTTCTTTGTTGCTCTTATGAACTACCCAATGAATTTGTTATCGTTTGTTTACGCTAGTTGCATATCTTATTTCCACTTTGTCACACGTGTCGTTTTAGTGCAACTGCTCGCCAGGTTTGTTGACGAAGGCACTTCCAGTTGGTGCTCCAAATTCTTGGACTGTTGGGCGTGTTGGGTCCGATTCCATAGATTCCATAGATTCCAATCTACCCGAATCTACCCATGCAGAACCCACATAGGAGCCTGTCTGTCATCACGTGATCGCGCAATTTCAAAGGCCTGAAGAAATCGGGGGCGTAGAGTGGCACAGAAGCAACTCTCAGATCTTGTGACCCCTCGTGACATGCTGTGCCAGTTTGAACGATGCCCCTTGCGCCATGAAATTTGATACATATTGAATCATATTGATACCCAGGCTCAGGTGCACGCAGCATTCTCCACATCGAGACGAGAGAAGCGCGGCTTAGCCTGCGGCTTTGCCTCACATTAGAATCCAAGTAACACGAGAATCTGCTTCCTTCACAAGACAGGCCTGGAATCTGCTTACTTCACCAAATTTCACCAGGAACAAGCCAAGATATGCTAAGTCTAAGTTATCTAAGTGACATTCAAACATCAAGAGATGGGGCGAATGGAAAAAACGAAATGAGGGCAGTGGGTCCAGTGGCAAGAGCCAGCGCAGTTTTGGTTTGCATGTCATGCTTGTCACATGGCTGAATCTGAGTCTCACACTTGGGCTTTGAGACTTTCAAAGGGCGAATGTGGCACCTTGGAAGCCTTCCACACGTTAAGTTCTCTGCAGTAATGACATGTGACTGGGCTGGAACAAAATTGGATCTGGAAATCCACCTGGCTGTCATTGTCCTGCTTATCCTGCTTTGCTTCCGGCTTCGCCTCCTACGAGGCTCAGTTTGTTCAGCAACAATAACAGAACGCGTTGAAGCTCCTAGAGATGCCTAGAGTACCGACTTGCTCTTGCAGCTCTTGCACTTTCAAGTTGTGGATGCAGCCACAGATCCCACAACGACTTCAAGTTGTCGCATGGCAAGTCTTTCTAGGTTGATTGCGTCGATACATGATGATTCGGATCTAGATGTCATGCACGCGGTTTATGCGTGCTCGACAAAACGTTTCTCCCTCCTTCTTTTCATCTGGGGCGGCTGCTTTCAAGTCCTGTTCCCCAGTAGGAATTTTAGGGTCTTTGCACGAACATGCAAGAACATAGAATCTACTCGCCAGTACTTGTCGCTTGCTTACTTGGTAATTCACAAACAAAAAGCTCCAAACATGCAAAAAATAGATGGTTCAATTTCAAAATTGCTGTCCTCAGTGGTTTCTTCCTTCTTCGTCTCCTGCAACATAAAACTTAAGATTCAACTTCAGCAAAGCCAATCAAGAAAACATTGGCTTCAAGACTCCAATGGCTCCAAAGACTGAAACGATTCATGTACTTGAACACAGAAGCCATCAATTGAGAAACGTCCTCGTTCTTTTCTTCTGCGACAGCTGCTTCGCCGTCCTCTGTGCCAAGAATACTTGCGACATCTCGTGACTCATGGCTTCTCATCGCAGGGCAGTACATGAGTGCTCGGCAACCAAGTGGGGTAAATGTCTGTCCTTGTTTTCGTTTTTCTGGTCATCTTCTTTGTCCCGGTTGTTGTCAACCTTCTTGTCGTTCTTCGGTTCCTGTGGCCAACTTGTGTTCAATCAGAATAAGATCTGCTACGTCAGACTTGGTTGCCTCAGAATCCTCTGTATCATCGGCCACCACAACCTCAAGCGCTAGGCTACACGAGGTATAGGCATAGGCTAATCGCGGGTTGCAACTTGCGAGTGACCAGGGTTCCATAGGGTTCCCAACCTCAGCAGCCTTCTTCTTTACCTACAAACTCTTGCTGTGAACATGAATACAATTGAATAATATTGAATACATGATGTCAGTGTGAAGATGACACGGCCATAGGTCAACTCTCGCTGCAGCATGCTGCAGCTCTTTTCAAGGCGATGGTTGCACTGGCCACATTTGCATCCTTAGGACATGTTGGACGTTCTGGATCTCAAGAATCAACGGCTAACTTGAAACACCGGTCGGCAAATCATCCATACAAACGTAGTATGGAATATTGTGGAATACGTGGGGCACTGAAGATCTACATTCCGGAATACTCCTGTACTTCCAAGCCTGCAGAACTCGTGAATGTGACCGATGCTGTAACATATGCAGTGATCTTCTGTGATTCATTTTGCGATTCTGTGATACGCCTTCAATTTTGACATACCAGGTCTATGCAGGTCTACATTGGCAGCTGGGATTGCCCAGCCGAAGGTGTCCGGCTGCGAGGCTGAAAGCCTGGGCCAGTGGTGCCACTGCCAGTTTTCTTGGCCACCTATTGCCTGTGCCCATATCGCCACGTGAAATCCCTATGAAACCCGACATGGAACCCGACAAAACGGAGAGAAGCCACCTGGAGGTAGGTACGGACCTCTTCGTGAAAGCTCCAGACCTTCAGGCACCTCGACTTCCAAAGTGGGCACAATGGCGACACATGGCGACGCATGGCGACACCATGAGACAAGCAGTCTGATAGAATTTGACAGAAGTCAGAAATTTCGGTGAAAAAGAATATTTATAAAATACAAAAGCCATATACAAGGCAATTGCATGATGGTGGAAAAACTTGGATAACCAATATAAACTCAATAGATCTCAATAGACAAGGCAGGTTTTGTTCGGAATCCAATCCTTCACAGCTCTCAGATCATCTCAGATCGGCCTCCGGATAGGCTGGTGGACCCCAAGGTCCCGGTGGTTCCGTTTCAGCTCGCATCTGTCGTAAGCGCTGCACCTCACAACCGATGCCCAACTGACAGTGCCCTCCCAGCTCCCAGTGGCTCCACGCGATGTCCCGGTCGCCTCTTCTGGATTTGGGATGTAATCCAAACAGACCTGCATCATCTGCATCATCTGCATCACATTTACGCATCATGCTCAGGCAATATGGCAATATGATTATGTGTCAATAAATGTCAATATCAATATGTGTCAATAACAAGTGTCACACATGTGGCAGAACATGGCAGAACCCATGCAGAACCTATATAGGGTTGCGTCAAAATTCGGGTATGGATCGGCCCGCGGTGATCCAGACGTATGGAACGGTCTGGATCACCTGCGTTTTGGTATGGATCGGGGGTATGGATCGTCCTGTGGGTTCAGGGTATGGATCGGGGCTTTATATTTTGACTCACAGCCATATGTTCCCTCCAATTTCCTCCAGATCCCTCCAGATCCCTGCACTTTCAAATGTTCGGTGCCTTTCCGAGCTTCCCCTTCCGCCAGAGATCGAGGAAGAACACTGCACCACTTCCAACGTGTCTTTGGTCTCTTGGGTTGACCTGGCATCTCCAAATCAGAAGAGAAAGAAACTTGAAAAAAGATGGAAAAAAAAATTTAAAGAAATGAGAACACTGAGAACACCTGAGAAAACCATGAAAAACGCAAACCCTGGGGGACTTTCTCAGATGATGTTCTATTTCTTGCAGTGCAAACTTGACGTCTTGCTTTTTGACTTTAAGTGTCCACTGACTCTGTGTCTGGGCCTGCATGTCCTTCCGTACCAAAATGTCAGCGATGTGGGCACACAAATAGCGGATGTCATCCGTGGGAGCTGGCAGCTCTAACCTCAAAGCAACATGGTGGATGCACTGTGACCGCTGTGATGCCTTTGAAGTCCGATTCCAAGCCCAATCCGGGAACGAAAGGCATGTGATTCACCATGATTCACCATGATTCACCATGATTCACCATGATTCACCATGATTCACCATGATTCACCGTGTAGCTACGATATGATGAAAATAAGGGCTGAGCAAACGTTTCCTTTGGAGGGTAGGATCAACATGGATCAACTTGAGCGCAGGTGCAACATTGATGGCATGTGTGAAGCTTATGTGGATGAGACTCAGGCACAGTGAAGAGCAATGATAACCATAGTGGTGACGATGACGACGATGATGACGATCACGATGATTAGGATGATGAGCAAGATTATGAGGATGAGGATGCAGAATAAGGAGGAGGATAAGAGCATATAAGAGCTATGACTAGAATGTGTGCAAACAAAGTAACGCCCCCAAAGTGGAGCCCCCAACTCTTAAAAATCAAAGAAAACCTACTTTGCCCCGAAAAGGAAAGTGTGCTCACTTTCTGCTGAATTCTGGGACCATGCTGATCACAGCTGATCACAGCTGATCACAGCTGATCACAGCTGATCACAGCTGATCACAGCTGATCAAATGTGGACATGGTTAAGCCGTGGTGCTCTGAGACATAATCGAAGACACGATCCCTGCAGCGACCACAGCAATCAGCAACTCTTTGAAGTTCATAGTCACTCCACTGTTCACGATTGTTCTGTGACGTTCTGTGGCAAATACATTCCCCTATCCCTTCCCAATCTTCCCATGGAGGTTACCTGTCCCGGAAAACTGCCCTTGTGGATTCGTGGATTCGTGACGATTCACGCTTGGCCCAGTTGGATCCATTCGGCATATGGGGCTCACCATCTCTCACCGATTCAACGGGCCCCGGCCTGTTCAAACGATACAGAAGATAATCTGCGAGGTAGATCTCCCCAGCAATGTGATCCGGCATGCATTTCAACACCCCCAACTTTGCATTGCGCTCTGGGTCGTTCCGCCTGAAAAGGGGGGGGCGCAAGGTGCAACATGGTGCCCTTAAACATCTTAAACAACAATGATGCAGTGATATGCAGTGATGCACAAGTCATTGCCTCTTCAGAAGCGAAACTCCAGGTGTGTCATAGCCTAACATTCTGTACTGATATGAGCACATGCAAATGTATGCAAATGTATGCAAATGTATGCAAATGTATGCAAATGTGTTAGTGCATGCATAAAGGCGTTTCTTGCAACTATGGGAGACACAACTGTCTCCGACGCTGAGATATGCTGAGATATAGACAGTACAGCCTCGGATGACTTGACAGCCTAGGTTGAGCTCCATTCAGCATCGAAGACGCATCGATTGGAGATATGGGCATGCTGCGACGATGATATGACTAACGGGTGCATATCTCCAAGCCAAAGGCTGAAAAAAGGACACGTCGCGTGTCAGTCCAGGTACACAGTTGAACTTCGGCACAGTCCATTTGACTCCCTGCATGAGCTTACCTTGCCACACACGGACATAGATGCAATGTGACGCACACTGAGTAAACATCAGAAATTCCTGAGCGTTTGCTTTGCAAAGTCAAAACTTGAATCACCAGGGTCCAAATGTCTGGCCCAAATGCGTTTCCCAGTATGTCTGGCCGTGCCAAAACCGATCTGTTTCAGGCCGTTGATGATCGTCGACTTGCCAACATTGGGCAGACCAACCACCATCAACATCACGCCTTGGACATCATACAATTTATCTTCACACAATAAAATCATATAAATTCTGCAGACCTTCACAGGATATCTACCCAAATCTGCCCAATTTATCAAAGACTCAGTTCTGTGTCATGACTGCATTGGTTCGACTGGTTGCTTCATTGATTCATAGTGTTTGCAAGTTGAATCACATTGAATAACACTCCAAGGCACCCAGAGTCCGCGGATACTTTGCCCGCACATGTTCCAATGCGAAGTCCCTGATCTTCACCAAGTTCCTGGCAAAAATGGTGAGCCATGGTGAACTGTTTCTGTCAAGATGAATTTCAATATGTGCACAGTGCCTGTTTTCTGACGCTATTGTCAGCCTCGGGGAATCAAGAAATTTGCGACAAAGCAGCATAAAGCAGCTCAAGGTAGCACAGCTTAGCACAGCTTAGCACAGTTTCCGAGCCAAGCAACAAGCATGGTTGCCCAGCTTCCTCGATTACATTCCTCAAACAGAATTCAGACATCACATCAAGGCAAAAAAAGAAACATACAACATATTATAAAAGATAATAAAAGAATTGTTCTCAAACATGCTTGAAATGACAGATTCCTTTGAAGCAGAAGGTGTTGCAGTTGTAACGACAAGTCTTGCCAGTGTCCTCATGGCCAGCCCAACGGTTGGCGTCACCAAATCAGCCTGGCGGTTCCATAATCTTACCAGACAATCTGTATCATGTTACATCCTTGTCGATGTACAAAAACAACATGAGAAAATCGAAGATGAAAATAGATGAAATCTCATGAAACATGATGAAACATGATGAAACATGAAATCCGCCTGCGGCGTGTCTTGTGGATCTTGCTGTCTCTTGCTTGTTCGTAGTTGTACTGTCTGTTTTGTCTTTGTCTTTGCCTAGACTTCCCGGCTTTGGTGCGGATTGTTGCCTCGTCTAACTTGAAACTTTCCCACCCTCCTCCTCCCTCTCCCCCCCTCCTCCTCCTGGCGTAGCTCTTCATCCTCGTTTTGTCTTCATCTTTCGTTACGTTGTGCTGGGCTCAACTCTGCCCACGCCTTGTTCAACACCGGCTTGGTTTCGAACATTTTGCTGTCATTTCCATGGTAGTTTCCGCCTTTTTTCTTGTGTTTGTCATCGGTTTGCTCTGTCGTTTCTTATATCCAATACTTGATCCACTGGCTTTTGTGCCGAACACCTTTTACACGCAAAACCTTTCTATATATGGTTCCCAAACCCTGGTTTACGCACATGCTTTGGTTTAGAACTTAAACGGTGGTTTGAACAAAAAAACATGTTAGTGCATCAAAACCGTGTTTTACACACAAAGCGCTGTTTTACACAAAAAACAAAAAAAACATGTTCTTGTGGCGCCTGTGTAAGCGCTGTTGCAGGATAGCTCTTTCCATGGTGGCCGGCGGAACACGCCGAAGGCGGTGAAATATATTGGGATTCTCGGGCACCAAAGACCGACTGACAAAGTGTTGGCAGCACCTTGTTGAGGACGACCAATCGCTGAACATTGTCTGACAGATTGCCTGTCAACTCCTCCAGTCTCAGGCTTGGGGCATTTTCGAGTCATGGTTCCATCATGTTCCATCTAAAGAGAAAGGACTGTTGTGATGATGTAATTATAGATGATGTAGATCGTAATCTTTAAGATTTGAAGAAACGTAAGAAACTACGAGAATTGGGTTGACTTTCCACCATTTTCCACCATTTTCCACCATTTTCCACCATTTTCCACCATTTTCCACCATTTTCCACCATTTTCCACCTAGTGTTCAACTCAGTGTCCAAAGAAACCAAAGAAACTCTGGGTCTCTCACGAACTGCGCTGAGGTGAAGGGGGCTCGAGCATCTCTGACTTCCAGAATGACGTCGACATCCTGAGCTGCCACGATACTGGAATTTCAACATGGATCTTTTGGAACGTGTTCTTTATATGTATATTATATATTTATTTATTTATTTATTTATATATTTATGTATTTATTAATTTATTTTATATTTATGTTCTTTTGAGCTTCACTGCTTCACCGACATTGAAATCAAGTAGAACATGTTGGTTCTCCGGTCCTTCATTTTTTGCTCGATTTTCACCTTTCCTTTGGACATATGACCTGAAGCCGCACAGACTCGCAAACACAGGGCTGAGAACATGAATTCCGACATGAAATCCGACATGAATTACAAGCTGTTGTGCTGTCACGGCATGTCACGGCTGCTATTCTACAATATTCCAGGCCTACAAACCAATGCGGATGGTGGTCGAAAGTGAACATCGCGCGTGGGACGAAGTCTGCAAACTGCCCTTGGAGGGAGCTCACAAGGCAGCGCCTGCTGAGATGCATGGCCTCAGGGCAACCCATTTTTCCCCTCATTTTTAAGAAAAGCTTATTGAACATATAATGGATATATATATATAATTATATATATATATTATATAGTAAATATATATATTATTAAGATATTATAGAAATTATATATATATACATTATATATATATACATTATATGTCTTCTTGAAACATGCATCAAGAAACATTCTGGTTTTGATTTTGAAGGGGACATTTGAATCCTGTGGTCCCTGTTTTACTTTTGATTGCCTCATTGCAACTTTAGATTGGTATCCACAAGCCATCCTGCACCATCCTGCGCCTACTGACTCAACTTCTGAGTGCCCGGCCAATATGATCGATCTTTGATGGGTACATGTGAAATTACTTCAACGGAGTGCAGTCACTTTTGTGTCATGGATGTTCCAAATCTGTGTTGATGTTTCAGTATCTTTCAAGGTAGAGATGTCAATTCAGGCATCATGAAAGCCTGTCAGTTCCTATCAATACTACTGCTATAGCCTTTCATAGCCTTTCTCAACCCCCAAGGCCGAAATACTGCCTTGGGCCACATGAAGCAAACAAATCAGCAAGCTCGAAAGAAATCAAAACAGGTCATCAAAGCAGTGATTCTCCAAAGTGGATAAGGATCAAACCTCAAATGGCATCACCAGTGCGGGAATAAATGGAAATCCGTTGCTCTCCCGTTGCTCTCCCGTTGCTCTCCCGTTGCTCTCCGTTTCTCCATGCCGAACCTCTGCGGTGCTCTTGGACTTTTTCCTGTGTGAAGTGCGACTCATCACACTGCAGATCCACGTTAGTCTGAGTTAATCTGAGCTGAACACGAGCGACTTTTCTCTGCAACAGCTGCAACAATACCTTAGGTATTGATCTAATGTCAAGACATGCAACATCAAGTATTGCGAAACATGTGGAATCAATAAATATATATTATACATATGGCCAGGGAATACATCTTCCACAAGCCAATGAGCCCTCGTTACTCCGAAGTGGCTGAGAGTGCTATCGAACTCTATTCTGCTTTCATCCGCTTTCCAAGTGCCACACACTTTGCTTGGGGCACCACTTTGAGGCCGCAATCCTGTCACATGAAAGGCGAATCCTCACAAGTTCAAGGCTTGAATTGCCAGAAGCCTCAAGAGTTTCTCGCAAACGACGGCACAAGCAAAATCAAGAAAAACATGATGAATAGAATTAAATAGACATGTAAAAACAACATAAAAACAAGATAAAACAAGTAATGAAATCAGCCACAAACCTAATCCAAACTAAACAAGTCTGCTGCAAGAAATCCTGTGGCGCACCGCCAAGGCCTCTGCCTTGGATGGTGGAATGAGATACAAATCTCGCATGCCAACTCGTACCACACCTGCACGGTCCTGAACAACGTACGAGAACCGGAACGAGAATCAGAAAACTATTACTTCAGCAACTGCAATATACATCAATCAACAAATATCAACAAATATCAACAACCAATATATAGTCAATATACAAACTGCAACTTCAATGACTCGTGACTTTGAGCTGCAACAGTTTATCAGCTATCGTGCCATACAGCACGAAACGAACATCCAACAGTCCAACATTTTATGCAAAATCTGGAGCCGAGAGGTGTTGAATCCCTTTCATTTCAAAGGTGAAAGAGGATTGTTTCATAATTCGATTCGAAACATTCGAGACGTTGATTCGAAACGTCGTTTCGATCTGGCCTTGGAGAGGAGGTACTTTTCCAGAGAGTCCCGAGCCTGTTGATCCTGGAGCATATTCAACATAGATCAGCATGGTATGATTAAACCATATTAAACCACATTTATTTAACCAAATCTAAACTAAACACCCAAATCAAACAAACAAAGAAACACATCAACTTGTCCCAGCTCTTGGTTTAGATCGTCGCAATGGCCGATCCCGAAAAGGAGCCTTGGCATCAGTCATGGGCACCAGCTGCAGCACAGCTTTCAAGGCCTTGGATCGACACAGCCGTGGGTCATAGCCCAAGTCTATCCAGCTTTGACACAGCCGTACCATGCCGTACCATGTCACACCATGTCTTGCCACTTCACTTGGGATCCATATTGAGGCTGTCGCCGCTTTCTTGACATCTTCAAATGAAGTACGATGGCCTTGAGGCACCACCAGTCACATTCAGTCACTAATTGTTTGATACGAATTGCACTCTTATCAACTATCATCAACTATCATCAACATTCATCAACATTCATCAACATTCATCAACTATTAACTATCAATATCTATACTGGGGCTATTGGACGCTTCCTGATCTGCGTTTCAAGTGGCACAGTGTGACATCTGAGGTCTGCAGCTCAGCTTCAAGTTGGCGTTGGCATCTTGTACCAAAGCCTAGCCCAGACCAACTCACAATACTCACAGCCCTGCTATGGCCATGCGAAGGCTCTTCGAATGCCATGCAAACATGTCACACGTCACAACACGTCACAACACGTCACAATATTCAACACAGAATACGACAGAATACGACAGGATACAACAGGTCTTCTGAGTATTCTGAGTATTCTGGAACATACTTGGCTCCATTTGGCTCCTGTTTTGTTATGGTGGTTGGTTTGTCTCACCTGAGCCGTTGCCGCATCACCCAACAGCAGGGTTCCCAGAAGCTTCATCCGTTCCTCACTCGCCGCTTTCATCCCGGACCCAGTGGGGTGGGCCACGGATGGCCACGGAAGACGTGGAGAGAATTGGATGGAAATTGCACTGGAAGCGAAAAATGAATTGGATGAAAATGGATGGAAAATGATTGAAAATCTATGAACATCTATGAAGCACGATGAAGATTTGTGAAGATTTGTGCAGATTGGTGTGAAGCTGTATGCCACTGTGAAAGTCTATCGTATGATTGTAGGAGGTATGCGTGGCAAAAATGGCATCATGCGACAGCTGGGAGGCAGACCAGTCCATGCTGCAGCGAAAAGAAACAGGTCCAGGTGGCACAGGGTGACACGGGGACAAGCACCACAGGTGTCACTGCCACTTGTCGCACCCGGGGCACCTGCATTGTTTGAGGCACCTGTCCTGCCGGTCCTGCCATCTGTCGCATCTGTGGCATCTGTGGCACGTGTTGCACTGGTTGCACCACGGGGCGCGGCGCCGATTGCATTGGCCCTGGTCGCATCGGTCGCATCAGTCGCGGCGGTGGTGGCACAGGTCGCCCCCGTGGCACTGTGGCCGGCATGGCTGGCGCTGGAGGCTGAGGCTGGACTGGGACCTCCGCCTTGCGCCACGAGCAAGCGAGGAAACGACATCTCTCAACTGAAGCGATCTAACTTTTCTATACATTTCTATACATGCCTTACATATCTATACAGGCTGACAGCTTGCAACTCGCAATTCATTAACTTCACAGAGCATCGGGCTGTGATGCAGAAAGTGACAGTCTGACATGAAATGCCATGACTCATGTGACAAGTGATGGCTTTAAGACACTTTAAGAAAAGTTGACATATGTTGAGATCTTTTGCACATGTATGAACTCGCTACATCTCAGGTCAGGATTTTTATGATGTCAATATATGTCAATGATGTCAACGGAATGAGCTTCCGGCTTTTTTTCGAAGCCACTCCACTGCTTCTCTTTCTGCTTGAAGCAAATGTGCTGGCGGTGGAGCCTGCGATGGCCGCGGCAGTGACAGTGACTGCTACGCGTTTCGCCACGTTTCAATTCGACGCCTTGGGAGGTCTGGGCGACAAACGCACCTCAACCTGGCACGGCGCTAAACATGAAAACTATGGAAAAATGGAACCATTTTATCTCATTTTATATCATGTTATATCGTTTTATATTATTTTATATATTATTTTATATCATTTTACAATATGGTTTTCATGTGTATCTCTGCCGATCTAAAGCCTCATTTTCACTGAGAAAAAATGTTAGAAATTCTGTTGACATAAGCAGATTCTAGGAAAGACACGCATCAAGCACAGCGTTGCCTCTGCAGGTTGGGGGGCGCCTGAGCGGTTCAATGACATGTGGAAAATTTATGCATCGCAACTCAGCCAAACTTCGGAGATACAAACATCTCAGATTTTCAATGATATCTTGTTCTATATAGCTTAAACATTTTTTGAACCTAGTTTGTGACTAGGACAATGTGGGAGAAGGATGGTTCAACGTAAAATGATGTAATTAAGACAAAGTAAGACCATATTTCAAGACATCAAGACTGTGTATACCTCCATGATCTTTGTGATGACCTCCGACTATACTTCTCTGATTGAAAGCCAAACCATCAGGGTGTGGTAGCTGATGGTAGCTGACACTGGAAATCGGACCATCGGACCATCGATCCGTCGAAGCTTTCGGCTGCCGAGTGGCTGGGATGGCTGGGATGTGGTGCGCGGTGCTTACTCGAAACACCCAAGGAGTGGTCCGGCGCTGCATCGGTGAAGAAAAGCTCCTTGCGGTCACAAACGTCACAAGTGACTCGGCGAAGGCTCGGCACAATGTCAGCACATTCTCAGCATATAATAACAACTTCAGATAAAAAATGATTTCTAGTATTATTTCGAATCATAAATAGAGACATTTTGAGAATCATAAATAACATGTCGAATCATTACTTAACATTGATGCATGAATGCTCGGCATGAATGCTCGGCATGAATGCTCGGCATGAATGCTCGGCATGAATGCTCGGCATGATGAGGAATGATGCTTCATGTTTCCTGGTCTTCCTTTTGTTCCTGCTCCACCTCCTTGGTTCAACGACGTGGTCGAAAGACTTTCACTTAGAGACCTCATGGAGACGTCTAAGGCACTTGCCACACTTTCCTCGGTGCCCAATGTGCCCAAGATGACGTGGCATCGTGACATCTCGTGCGACATGGTCTGTGCAGTGTCTGCGCAGTGTGGAATGGTCGTGATTTGCCAAGGCACTTCGCTCCAAGCGTCGAACTCACGCTCTTTTGTTGCTTTCACCTCTCGCCAAGCCACGGTGTTGCCGTTGGTGCATTGACAAAGCGTGTTAATGTTAAGGAATTAATGTTAATTAGTGTTGAACAATGTCAAATAATGTCAATTAATGTTGGAACATGTTCATCAAAATCCAAAATGTTAATTCATGTCACATGTTAAATAGTGTTCATTAGTGTTAACTAATGTTGTTTAATGTTAATTGATGCTTATTAATCAATTAATGTTAAGAAATGTTAACTATAATGACAATTGATGTTAAATAAAAACAGTTAATGCCGATTAATACCACATAAAGTCAACTAGTGTTAAGTTAAATAAAGTCAATCCATGACAATTAATGTTAACTAATGCTGATTAATGTCAACAGATGTTAATTAATGGTAACTAATATCAACGAATGTTAATTAGCATTAATTAATGTCAATTAATGCAAAGTAATGTTAACTAATGTCAACTAATGTTAATTGATGTTAATTAATGTTGAAAATGCTAGCCAAAGTCCATTTATTTTAATAATATTTCAGTTAATGTCAACTAATGCTAGCTAATTTATTTGATATGAATCAATGTTGATTGATGTCGATAAATTTTAAGTAACTTAGTTAATGTCACTTGATGTTAACTAATGACTAATGCCGATTAATGGCAGTTAGTGTTTAATGAATGCTAACGAATGTCAGAGAATGTTGCTTGATGCAAGCTAATGTAATTTAATGTTAGTTAATGTCCATTAATGCCAACCAGAAACATATTATAATGTCAATTAGTGCCAATTGATGCCAAAGAATGTTACTGAATCTTATCTACTTCAATGTTGGCAAATGTCAGTTAATGTGAATTGATGCCCATTAATGTTAACTAAAAACAATTACTGTCAATGAATGCCCATTAATGGCAGTTTCTGCCAATTATACTGTTAGTCAATGTCAGTTAATTTCAATTAGAAACAGCTAATGTCAATTAATGCCAGGTAATGTCAATTAATGTTGAATCGCGCTAATTAATGTTGATTAATGTCAACTAATGACAGTTAATCGTAACTAATGTCAATTAATGTTTAAAAAAGTCCAGTAATGGCAGCAGTTGTCAATCAATGTAAATCAAAATCAATTAATGCTAATTTATGTTAACTAATGTCAACTAATGTTTACATATGTTTACAATTGTTAGTGAGTATTAAAAAAGTTAGCTCATGTCAGTTAATGCTAACTAGAGCCAATTAATGTCAATAAATGTTGAATAATGTCAATAAATGAGTCTTCATGTGGTTAATGTCAATGAATGCAGAATCAATGTTACTTAATGTTAATAACTAATGTTAACTACTGTCAGTTTCAGCCCATAAATGATAATGAATGTTAATTAATGTTAACCAATCTCAATTATGTGAATTAATGTTAGATAATGTTAACTAATGTCAATTAGTGTCAGTTACTGTCAATTAATGTCAGTAAATGTTGATTACTGTCAACTAATGTGAATTACTGTCAAAAAATGTTACTTAATGTCAATTAGTGTGAAATAATGTCGAATGATGTCAATAAATGTTAATTCATGTTATTTAATGTTAGTTTAATGTTGATTAATGTCACTTTGTGTGGTTTGATGTTGATTAATGTTTACTAATGTCAATGAATGTCAGTAAATGTCAATGCATGTCAATTAATGTTGGTTACTGTCAATTAATGTAAATTAATGTAAATTGATGTCAATGAATGTTAGTTAATGTCGATTAATGTGAATCAATGTCAATGAATGCGAATTAATGTCAATGTACCAATGTCATTTATTGCCAGTTGAGTCAATGCCTGTCAAGTATGTTGATTATACTGTCAATTAGTGTGAACTAATGTCAATTCATCCTAATTAATGTCTATTAATTGTGAAATAAAGGTTTATTCATGTTACTTAATGTTACTTAATATTACTTAATGTTACTAAATGTTCTTTGATGTTAATTCATGTTAATTAATGTTGAGGCTTTGCCTTGCTCTGTCGCAGTCAGTAAAAGGTTGTCTTACCAAACAGACCCCCCAAATGGTGCCATGAAATCCTGAGTTTGGGAACACCTAGGAAACTTTGGACTACAACGCCCGTCCATCCAGCTCAAGTGCAGCAATTTCTGGTTGTCACACATCAGCGCCGCAAAATTTATCTTTGCTTGCGCCAACCTCTGGGTTGGCGTGGAAAACAGATCTAAATTCATCGTGCTTCAAATCGTGCCCCATTTTGGGCACCAGAAAAACGTCTTTTTTGCATTTCCCCATGCAACACACATGACATGTGTTGTTTATTTTTTCGTGCGCCAAATTGCTTTTTTTTTCGGCATTTCATGCACCAAATCGTGCTCTTTTTTGACTTTTTTCGTGCAGCATATCATGCCTTTTCTCTGCAATTTTTCGTGCGCCAAATCGTGCCTAAAATCGTGCTACTGTAACAGAGGACGCTAAAATCACAAAAATAATGATAACTAATGCCAATTAATGTCAATTAATGTTGATTAATGCCAATTAATGTTAACTATTGTTAATGAAAACTAATGTTACCTAATGTCCATTAATGTCAGTGAATGTCAGTTAATGGTACTTAGCGTTAACTAATGTTTATTAATGCCACCTAATGTCAGTCAATGGTAACTAATGTCAATTAATGCTAAATAAGGTCAACTAGTGTTCTTTCATGTTAATTCATGGTAACTAATGTCAAACAATATCAATTAATGTTAATTAATGGTGGTTAATGTTAGTTAAAAACCATTAATGTTAACGCATGTTTTAATGAATTAATGTCATTTAATGTTGATAAATATCAGTTAGTGTTAATTCATGTCAATTCACGTTCATTGATGTCAGTTACTGTTAACTAATGTAAAATAGTGTTAATCAATGTTAATTTACGTTAAGTGATGTTAATTATTGGTAATTAGTGTCAAATAGTGTCAACTAGTGGGAAATGTTACTTAACGTAAATTGCTGGGAATTAATGTCAATTAATCTTAATTAGCGTTAACTAATGCTAATTAATTAATGTCAACTAATGTTTATTGATGTTAACTAATGTTCATTAATGAATGTCAATTAATCTTAATGTTACTTACACATGATTGTAATTGTATGGTCCATTTTTGCCCATGAGTTGCGATGGACTGCTAAGGTCGACTTTGCACTTGGTGGCCTGTGGAGTGTCGTCATCACTCCATCGATCAAACTCTTTGTTCGCCTCGCATTCTGTGTATTTCTGTGTCCGTTTGCCATTGACGTTGCCATGAAAAAAACACCTTTGATGTGAATCTACTTTGATATTGAAATCACATTGATGAACAGAATGTACGGTTCACATTAAACATGCAGCTAGGATCAGCTAGGTCTGAAAAGCAGTGAGAAAACAGTGGTCCTCACCTTGTCTGTTTCATCTCGAGTCTCAGCCTCAAGTCTGTATGCTGATTGATCTGTGAAAGACTCCTGTAGAAATGTCTGGAACATCGTGGAACACTCCCCTGAGACAATGGCACAGACAGCTGCGGCTGCCTGTTTCTCAACAAACAGTTCAAGGTGAAGTAGGAATGACATGGAATGACCACGTGGAAAAACGGGACATTATACCATTATCAATCCATATCAATCCATATCATACCATCGTGTCAGTTCAGTTCATGTCGAGTATCTTTCAAGATCAACTGTCTGTTGCACTGTGCTGCCATGCCTGTGCACCTCCCAACATCGCACTCAACAGCGATCATGTCAAAACTATTTTCAAAATGTGACCTTTTTGTGACGTATGGCATTTCCATGCATTTCCTGGCTCCAAAAGCTTCATGTCTGAGTGCAGCTACCCCACAACTCAAATACTCACGAAGGATCAACAGGCTTCCCCTTTTCCTTTGTTTTATTGCCGGCTGAGAGCTTTGAAAATAAAGAAAAACGTTAACATACGTAGGTTAAATAAGCTGCAGTTTGGTCTGTCTCTCTCATAATATGACCCTTGAGCAACGGGGCCTCGACCACAGGATGGAACAGGATTTCTATCTCGAAGGCTTTTTGGATTTTTTGGGAAACATTCAGAAACATATGAAATAGATTGAAATAGATTGAAATAGCTGCTTCATGTTGCTTCATGTTGCTTCATTGTTGGCAAGCATCATTTTCAGTCTCAGCATTGCGTGCACAGTCTCATCGGCAGCTGGGCCTCACAACCGTCTGCTGTCAAGTGAATTCTTTCCAGCGACTTTCTCTTCTGGACCAATCTGAAAACATCATCAAACATCTGGGGTCATTTAATAATTTAATATCATTTAATTATGGTCATTTTATGTCATTTTGATTTATAGCAGCCCATGAATGGCCCAAAGGCAGAATTCTGAATGACATGATTTCATCATACCCGATGCGTGGTGAGGGAAACTCATGTGGGGCTCGACGGGTGGACAGCAACATTGAGCATGCTCACTCAAGCTACAAAAAGAACTTCCTGACTGCGCAGCTGGCAAATCACAGAAGTCCACAAAACTTACAAACGAAGTGCCTACATCAAGCCTATATCCAGAACATCCTCACAACATATTCGGGGCTTAGTTTAGAGCAATTTTCCAATGTGAGGAAACATGTCATAGTAACACAAGGATTGTAGCATAAGGTCTGCCTATGCTCAAACATCACAAACGTCATGAAACCGTCTCCCAACTGCGATTCCAAGATAGTGACCACATGTGACCACACTCAGCAGTGACCTGCAAGGGAGCAGTGCTGCTGAAGACTTCGGAAAGGATTTCACAGCGCAGGCCAAAGCAGCTCATGCTAGCTGTACAGCTAGTTCCAGTTGCTATCGTGGGCTATTATGTTAATAATATGTTAATAACATATAATTAAGCAATCTCCAAATCATATCCAAGTCATGTTGAATCTCTGAATCACTTACATATACGTTGAGAAATGTTGACAGCCAGGTTCATCTTTTTCGACTCGGTGCCATCAACCTGTGGCAATCCGCTGCCTTGATGGGTCTCCATTCACAGCAGCCCCAGTAACACATCTGGCGAAAGTCGACCAACGCAAGGCGCTGCTGCTCTTTCTGCAGATTTCTACAGCACCTCACCAGCCTTCCATGGGAGAAAAACCGTGGCGGCGTCTGTGGTGTGAGCGGCGTGAGCTGTGGCGTCAGCCTGGAACAAGTTCCTTTCGAGAAAGTGGTGTTGAACCGTCGCTTCAAATATTCGTTGACAAAGTGTAGCCGCATGTCTTGATTGCTCACACCAGCCCAATGAATGATCAAAGGTTGCATGATTTCACTAATGTCGCTCCTGACCAATCTCATTCCTTCCAATGAGAAACCATGGTCCCAAAAGACGTCGTTGGGGACGAAGTTTACGTCAAGTTCTTCAGGATCCACAAAACTCACCACTCGGCTCCGGCGCTGACGATAGGGGCCAATCATGTCTCGCAGAGCGTCTTGCCAGCAATCACAATACGCATTGTACGGCACTTCTCCAAATTCTCCTGGAAACAAGAAATGCAAGCACTGCGATCTGTAGCCAACTTGACCCCGATTTTGCATCTCCATTCCCACCAATTCCAACAAAGACTCGGCCAGGGCACTTTGATCCCAAAAAGCACTCCAATGAGTCTTTTGTCGCCAAAGTTCCAGCAGCAGTTGTGTGGCACGGGTATTCCGCACCGCCAGGAAACCAATGTTGACACACTCCGTGCCTGGATGGGAATCTCGCACAAAAATATCACCGGGGCGACTGGGGCGACTGGGGCGACTTCGTCGACCCGGTCGGCTTGAACGATTCCAAGCTTTCGAAGTGGAGTCGTGTAGCAACAAAAGTGGGACCAAACCTGAGTGTAAACTGTCTGGGCGAATAATGACATCAGTATCCAAGTAAACCACCATGCTGGCGTTCCCTTCCAACTGTCTCTGGATGGACCAAATCTTCGTCATCTTGGCGGGATCCTCAGAGTAAACATTGAGACGCTTCCAACCGAGGAGCTCGGATGCCCGTTGCAACTGTCGCTTTGACACCAGATCGACCATCAAATTTCGCATGTCCTCCAATGCATGATGGGATTCACGAGCTTCTCCGGCAGTCCAATGGACTGTCCAAGTGTACGCTGCTTGAAGACCCACGTTGAAATAGTTCAAAGGCCAAGGTCCGCCGTCCAACACCAGGCGCATCTTGCGGCGTTGCGCATAGCACCGCAGTTGGCGGATGAAGGGCGCGACAGACGGGCGATGGAAATAGGACTCGCTGTCTGCGGAGAGCAGCAGCACCGAAGAGGTCTCCGACGGCGTTTCCGTTTCCGATCCTCGGCTGCTCAACATGCTCAACATACTCAACGCACGGAGTTGATGGAGTTCCACCAGCTCCACCTGACGCAGATGGGCCAATTTCACAGCAACGGAATCAGCAAGTGCTTTCCATTGCGTTTCTTGTGGAGTTTTTGACGACCATGCTCTGCTCTTCCTGAATCTCGGGTGAGGCCTAAAAAGAATGGCCAGGAAAGACCATGCTCTGCTGCACGTCTTGACACTGCTGCAATTGGACAAACTGTGGACCAACAGTTTCGCGCTCCGAAACCATCGGCCGTTCGCCTTTCGACCGTCAGGGCTTTCAGGGCTTTCAGGGCTTTCAGGCTCCAATAGCTCTTGGGGCGCAACGCTTATGGATGTTGGAAGTGTCTTCGATGAGTTGATTGTGTCGAAATGCTGGCAGCTGGGACAAAGGCTCTCCTTTTCAAGCAACAGGAAGTATGAGACCATGATGAGACCATGAACTACGCACACCAGGTACCATGGCAGGCAACTTAGAAGCGTCTCAAAAAATTATAAAAAATTGGGACCAGGCTTGCAGGTTTGGTACTTCTGGATGCCGGGATTTTTCAGCGCCAAGTCAATTGTTGGTTTCCAATTGAAAACGTCATGGTTTGAGTCAGGGCTCCTGATCAATCTGATCAGCCGAGTGTGACCAAAAACTAGTTTTCTTCATTTAGGAGCTGACAATCTCTGTGGTATGGTCGCATGATGTCGCATGTAGGCAACTGTTTGAAGCTGACTTGAATAACTTTAATATCCTTCAACCACCAGACCCCGTTGATGCCGTTATGATTTGTTACAGTTTTGTTACGGTCCACAGCATGTCTTTGACATCATCTGCCACACCTTGTCCGAACCACGGAGAGATTGGTCAAACATGGTCAAACGATGTCAACCGTCTTATCAGTCTTCTCATGTCGTATCATGTCTTACTGCAAATACGATACTGTTTCGAGCTGGGAGCCAAAACATGCCAAAACCCCATCGCCATTTGGCGTCATGAGATACCAAGTCTCCACTTTGACGGCTTTCAAGATCTGAACAGGGTGTCACGTCATCTTACATATCTATACATATCTTACATCATGTTTTTGATCTTCAAATCATGCTTTTGAGAGTTTGGGTCACTGATGGTCACTGGTGACATGTGGAACGTTTCTACCTGGATCTACGACCTCGAGGCAACGAAGCAACGACACATTCCAATCTTCCACGCTATTCCAAGGTCCATGCCGTGGCTTCCGGTTCTTCCATGCCCTCGGCGAGGATCTCACTGAGGATCTCACTGCATCTCCAGAAAAGATCACCAGGAAATCATAAACCTTTCAACATCTTTCAACTTTAAACCATGTTCAAACGAGTGCAAATTCAAATCACACAGACCATAGACCATCCAATCAGCACAGGCTCACTTTTTAGATCTGCACGACAAAACATAAACAGATCTTCTACGAAGACACGGGCACAGCAGCTGAGCCGTCTTTGACGTGCCAGCTGCAGATATCTGAAGATGAATTACAGAACACGGAACGACGGTGTTATTCAAAGGCTAAGCTGTCTATAGGCCATAATGATCTTCCTGCGCGCTTCTGGCTCCGGTGCCGGTGCCTCTGGTTCCTGTGCTTCATGTGTTTCCGCGTCTGCCGCACCTGAGTACTCTGTAGACTTGAAAAAAATGGTGCCAAAACCGAGGCCAAAAGGAACAAACTTCGATGAAACGCAAAATTTGCAAACGGCAATCCGACCAGATCCGACCAGATCCGACCAGATCCGACCAGATCCGACCAGGCACCTGACGACTCCACGTTGGACACATTGGACACATTGGACACGATGGATCCCCGGTTTGTTTCCGGATCTGCCAGATCTGCGGGATCTGTCGAGCTAAGGGATCCCTGAGATTCTTGGAACTTCAAATCGGAAGCTGCTGATGCAATTGAACGCCGGTTCATCACTGATGGATTAACTCTTGACATGCTGACACGTTCAGGCATCGTGTTGTCAAAGAGCTCCGAGACCAGATCAATAAATTTGAGCAAAGTCTGCACGTCATAAGAGTTCGAAAGATTGATCTTCGTGGCCAACTCCCCTTCCTCGATCTTGATGAGATCATCAGCACCTCGGCGTCAAAAAGTGTTGGATGAGCCGCCAAAACATGTGAAGCATTGCGACACTATGAAACCCAAAGAATAAGTGCGCAGAAGTGCAGGGAAGTTCATCGGCACCATGAATTTGTACATCTGTCGCGATGCACAGGGCTTTGGAAACAGAACTTGCCTCACATATTTCAAGTTCAGAAAAGCTCCCAAACACTAGAATTGAGAAAATCAGGATTGCACTGATTGCACTCATCCACGGCCTCTTTCTTCGTATTCTGAGTTAACATTGAACCCACTTGTCTTTCAATTTGCCCTCCAAAAATTATCCAACATATTCCAACATTATATTCCATGGTTACACCGCAAGCAATCAAGCAGCGGAAGAATTCACACCATGGGTATAAATTGCAGCATGAACAAACCCGGGGTTTGGGCCGGACAAACTTAGCTTTGAATATGAAAAACCCATAATTTCCCACACAGGAAATGCATGTCTATTTCTCCTGTATACAAAGCCTTCAACTTCTGGATGGGTTGCACCAGAAATGGCGGTGTTTCGTCCAACCGCCACGCATGACTTACCTGTCCATATTTCTTCACAACATTTCTCGCTGTGTAATTATGTCATACCCTCTCAAAATTAATGACCTTCTTTGACTTGTTTCCTGCCTACTGGATACGCTCAAGTACTCGAGTTTGATGAACCTCGTGTTTCCAACTAAGGTATATTATTGTATGAAATTCGATGAAATGAATTGATTGTAGAACATATTAACATATTAGAACATATCCGCGTGTCAATGTGTAGCAGCCTAGCACATGCTGTGGCACATCACGTAGCGTGCTGCTTTTCTTGCGAGGCACAGACTTTCAATGCCGTGCAGATGTCCTTTTCTTTGCCGACATCTCCCAACGTCAAGAATTGCCTCCACTCAGCACCGCATTTCTGCAGTACCAGTGCGAGAGCACTCAGAGTGAATGCCACCATGATGGAAACGAGAATCATCCTTGAGCAATCTTGAGCAAATGAGGCAAATGACAAGACAAAACAATCGCAAAAAAACATCAAAACGGTGAGAAAAAAATACAAAAGGCATCAAAAGATCCCAACATTACACAAGACTTGAATCAGCTCTGCAAACCAACCACTTCAAAGGAAACAACCCTATCTGCTTGAGGGTTTCAATCCAGGTATACAAACAACGGGGCGACCATGGACCAAGACTCAGCTGACTCAGCATATTTTTACGGATTCTTATATGACAAACGAGTAGGTTGCAACAAACTTGTAACGAGTCTGGAGCAAAAAGGACTTGAAACATCTTGAAACCATGAGAATGTGAGCTTATGCGCAATACAGAATCTGCATCAATCTGCGGCGCTGTAGGGTCAGGGCCGCGCGGTAAAGTCAGACTGTATAAAATTGTATAAAAGGTCAACAAAAATGCGACTGACATACCTGACATACCTGACATACCTGACATACCTGACATACCTGACATACCTGACATACCTGACGTCAATGTCATGCCAACAAATCAACGCACGAAAACAGCTCAGGCCTCGTCAGTGACTGCCTGCCTCTAAGACATCGGATGACATTGACGTCATGGCATGTGGCGGAGTTGTGCCGTGTGCTTCACGTGTGCTTTGTGCCCCGCGTTTCGTTCCTTCCATCCCTTCCATTTTACTTTCCTTATCTTCTCTTCTCTTCCCTTTCCTTATCTTTCCATATCATTCCTTGTTATTCCTTATCTTCCCTTAATTCCACAACCCTTTCCCGACTCTCTGGCGGTTTCGAGTGGGATGCAAGTAGCGAGAACATGCAAGAAATTCTAGCATAGTGAAACTTTGTGATTGGATATGTTCATGTGATTCATGTATGTTCTCCAAGCTGAGAAACAAGAGAAGGCCAATGCAGAATGTCTCAGCAAACTGGCTTTCCACATCAGCGTCAATCTGGATGGCTTTGTTGACCAACAGGAGAAGACCTGCGTTCACGAGCATATCTGTGGCATTGATCACTGGGACTTTCCATGGCCGCATCTACGACTGCAGAATGGCATAGGTGGTCAGGATGAGGCTCGCGAGTGTGGTCTGTGCAGGTGGAACATTGGTTCCAATGACAACGGCCAATGCAAAGCTGAAGCCGCGGAGTAGCACTATCAGAATGAACCAGTAGCAGTCGAAGCGAAAATTTCCCATGAAGAAACGAAAACTCTGCAGTCGTTCTCTTTGACCAGAAGTGCACCACCGTGGCATGTTGTAAGCTGCATAGGAACAAATCACGAAAAAACCCACCACAAAGATCGTAAGGAAACTGATCCCTGCGACTTGCAAGACACTGTGTGCTCTCTCGCCGCAAAAGAGGTTCGGGTAGGTGATGAGGCTTTGACGAGCATTGGGATGGCTATAGCACATGAGAGGTTTCATAGCTACGGCAGCCATAGTTCCATAACCTAACTGCATTCCAAGTCCTGCTGTGTTCAAGGTAAAGTGCAATTTCCACGGTTTGAACCATCTCCACTTTACACATTTGGCCAGAGCCAATGTAAAAGACCAAAACATGAAAATCCAAATCAAGCCGGCTGGGAAGATAAACACCACCATCAGGTAGCGTGCCAAAGGGTCGCTTCCTGACAAACAGCTCAAGCCCATCCCATCGAGGTCCAGCAACACAATTTGCACATTTGATGAGACACCCTGGAACGTAGTTGGCCACTTCACCGACATCAGCCCAACCAGTGCCAAGGCTTGCATAGCACTGACTGCGATCGCAGATGTCATCACACCTGCTTTGAAAGGTGTGGCTTGTGTCACAACCTCCAAGTTGGTGAAGTAATATGTGACAACAAGAAACCCCATGACCACAGGGATCACAAACAGCCACCCGACCACGGCGGCACCGCACTCTTCACATCCACTGCTGGTCAAGGTTTGTGTCTCCCCTTCAAGGCAAACGGCGCACAGCGTCCCAACAAGGTTTTTGTTGCATCTTCCTGTCAGCGTTGTGGAATGCATAATAATGAATATGTTTGATCTGTTTTTTTGACGAAATCCTTTGTGAAATCCTTTCTAGGCTCATTTTGGCTCGACGCGCCACAAGTGCCTTGAGAATTTGTTAGCCAATCATCGGGCCTACTTTTCCGGAACGGCCGTTTCTGAACAATCAACCTGGTATTTTCAACAATATACCGAAACATATCATAGCCTTCCATACTACCTCTGCATAATGGCCATAGTATGATGCACATCATATACAGATCAAACACTCTCTACATGTTTCCATGATTTTCCATGTATCTCCATGATCTGTTGATATCTATATCATTCTATATCCATATGATTCATATGATATATATGTGTTTTGTTTTTGATCTACCCCCGGGGCAGTGACAGTGAGCACAAACCAGGGGCACAAAATGAGCACCAGCCAAATGCAGAAAATAAGGGTCTAACCTGGTGATATGATGCGGATAAATTCTTATACAAAATCAAAAAACGGATCAGGTAGAGCATTAATATAAATCATCAAATGGTTGAAAAAATGTTTCATGTGAATCGGAAGGAATCAAGCTGCACAGCTTTCATATATAATTATAATATAATTATATTATAATCCGCCGAACCCTGCCGACAGTAGGGGAGGGCGTCAGAGAAGAGGGGCCAAGAGAAGGAGCAAGAGTATAGAAAGCACGGAAAAGAGTAAGAGGCAAGAGGCAGGAGCCAGCAAGACATGGAAGGAAGCTAGACGGAAGAAGAAAGCAAGCGGCGAAGCCAGCGTTTTGGAGACCTCGTGTTTCGGTGTGGCGAGGCTCCAATTTGGAGCTAGTTTCTTGTCGGTTCAGAAAGTGGCGTTAGGCAAAGGCAGCCGCAGGCCGAAGGCCAGATCATGCCAGATCGCACTTTCGGCCTATCTCTGCTGCTCTGGGCCCTCAGCTTCCCTACAGTGCCAACCCTGTTCAAACCTGGGCTGCCAACGCAAACTCCTCAGCTTGACAGCCACGAACGCCCCCAACCCGGCACCGCCAGTGTGCGAAGCTCTACAATTATTATATGTATATATGTGCATATATATATATAGATGTGTATATATATATATATATATATGTATATGTATGTATATATGTGTATATATGAATGTATACGTATTTCTATTGTATAAAACATGCATCGGATGTTACAGTGCTCTCAGAAATCGAGAAAAAATTCCGCGCCTGGAGCTCCACCTGGACACGAGGATTCGGGTCTGCACTGAAGAACCTCCAAAGGCTCCTGCAGAATCTCCGAATCGCAGGCGAATCGCAGCATATCACTGAAATCCAAGCTGAAATCCATGCTGTTTCCGTTTCTTTGTTCGTAAAATGAGGATCACATGGCAATTTCGTGTTTTCAAAAACACATGATGCTGTGCTTTTATATCTTTTATTGGGATTGTGCGGTTTCAGCCAGATCGGCACATTTCTCGCATGGTCCGAAAGATTTCAATTAACGTCAGACATCACTTCCCCCGGCTTCACTGGCTTCGCTGGCTACAACTGGTTGTCCCTGGGGCCGGTCTCCTCCAGAGTTGTATAGTAGCCTTTTCGAATTCTCGGAACCTTGGCTGTCACAGGTTCATCTTAGAAATGATGCCTGGTGAATTTTTGGAACGTTTGGAATGATCATGAATGATCGATGTTCATGATGCTTCATGATGGTTCTGACATAATCTTATATATACGGCCATAGCATGCCATAGCCTGGTGAATCAAAGGTCGGCTGATCATTCACCAAGGAACAAAATCCGGACCATTACTCGATTGTCCACTCTTGAGATCCTCCAGTGTAGATGAGAACGGGCAGTCCAAGCCAGACATGCATCGAACGCACTCGAAAGTGCCACTCTTCGCAATGTTGATGGATCCAGCTTCACAACCACAATCTGAAATGGAGACCGATCCCAAAAGTCGAGTGCTTGTACCCGGAGGACACATTTTGCAGAGACTTCCTCCCTCCACATCTTGGTACGCTCCAACTGGGCAGCGGTTGCACGAAAGACTGGCTGTCTCGTTCTGGTACGCTCCAACTGGGCAGCGGTTGCACAAAGTCGCGGCTCCTGAAGCTTGGAAGCTTCCACTCCCACACGGCAGGCAAATGAAGGTGATGCCTCACGCAGTACACGCAGTCGCAGTGGTGACGCAAGTGCTCACATGTCGACAAGGACACATCGAACATGGTTAAACAAGGCTGAACAAGGTTGAACGAGGTTAAAGAGGAGCTCAGTTCAATATGTTTGAATGATCTTTTTGAATGATCTGAATTCTTGAAAGCATTCGAATCATATTCAAATCCATGCAAACGCATCAGTATGATCCTCAAAGATGATGCCATGTCCACTGGCCTTGATCATCTTCGAGGCGAGATGAGTAAAAGCCTGACGCAGCACCCTGAACTTCTGAGCATTGCACTTGTGCGGACAATCACAACTATAGCCTTATAGCCTATAGCAGCACAATGCCCAAAACATATTGGCGAAGTCGTGGGTAATTGTGTCTCTTGCTATGTTGCTTCGATTGTTGCTGGGTCGGTCATAATGGTCATAACTTTGCAATATTACCACACTATGCCGGCAAAGCACAAATGACTGCAGGACCACATCCACACACAGCATGTTTGCACTGACAGGGCCTGAAGGACAGGCTCTACAAGTTATAGCAGAATCAGAATCATTGCGCTGCATCAAGAACGTCTCCGTCCGTTCCTGAGATTCATATTGCATTGCACAGATCCCACTGTCGTGAATAGTTCGGGAAGTGAGCACAATGGTTTCAATGACCGCTGTGACTGTGAAACTCCAACCATTTCTAAAGCAAATGTCTCAAATCAATCTTTTCGCATGCATTTCAACCTCTGCAAGCGGTTGACCCGAATCAATACAAATCATAGAACTTGGTTCAGGTCGATGAGGAAACAACCTCAGGCACCTTGTTATAAATACGTACGGTAAATCATCCCACAACATCCCAACCTTCCCAACCCATTTCTAGAAAAGAATATATGGCAAGCATCGCTGTACATGCCAAATTGAGAGAAGCACTTGCCCCTTTCCGGCAGCCACGAAGACCAAGATGCTTCATTCTCTTTGAGCCATCGGCAAGCCACATCGAAGTTGGAGTCTCCCGTGTCGAGCTGGTTCAGCATCAGATTGTTCAGTGTTGAGACTCATAGTGAGTCTGGAGATCAGTTCAACGACTTCTGGGGCCAAACTCTCCAAATCCTGACTCACGTGTTTGTCAAGGGACACATCACGTGCAGCCGTACGGCTATCTCCTTTGGCCCATGCGGCTCGATCGTATTCAGGGAACCTCGGCTGGGAGATTAAAGATGTCACAAGATGTCACATGATGTCACATGATGTCACATCATGCCACAGCATGCCGCTGTCTTCCCAGGGCTTCAGTTCCTTCAAGTCCTTCTATTCGATGTCTGCAACAATGTCACTGATGTCATGTCAACTGATTCCAAGGCACGTGATCTTCATGGGTGTCAGCCTGGATCGTTTTGCACATGCAGCTCCAGATACAGAACATCAAAACATATCAAAACATCTCAGAAAACATATCAAAACATATCAAAACTACCAAATGCTAACATCAGATCCCATCAGATCCCATCAGATTCCATGACAAAATGACACGATTCACATCGATTCACATCGATTCACAGGATCCTGCCAAGACCTGATTAGACCAATCCAAGTTCCCCAGCGGCCCCAGCAGCGCCTCAAAAAAGTGGGATCTGGAACCCACCAGTACAGCATCACATCATAGGAATTGGGCACCAAGCCATAGTTCGCAAAGCTCGATGCCACTGCCGTCGCCACAGGCATGTTGTACGCTGTTGCTTTCAGAAGCAATTCAAACATGCCCCATCCATTGCCACCGGTGAACCAAATCAGGCAAGTTGATGGCTGTGTTCTGCACCCAGGGGCAAGCCAAAAATATGCGTCGTAGCACTTGCCGGTCAAGTCAGGTGCTGTGCCACTGACACCTTCCAAATCACCTGTGAGGTCCAAGTAGTTGCTCATCACCTCCGGTGATCGGCTTTGAAAGCACACCAACCCATGAATTTTGATAACTGAAACTATAACTGAAACATAAATATTCCTGAATCATAACTGAAACACCACCCAGCCCGCAAGGTCCTGCCTCATTCAACATCAACGCGGTCTCGGTGCATGGAAGCAAGTAAGACACGTTGATATCACCAGGGTTCGCAAAATGTCTACCTGGATTCTCCCTTGAAGAGTTGTAGTCTCGGTAGAAGTCCAAGTTGATACCTTCAGCATCATATGCTCTTTCTTGAACTCCTGATGGAACGTAAAATGCTGTTGATCCATAGTAACCCATATTCCCGAGATTCCTGGGAGCCCTGTCTGGATATTTCCGTTGAAGCTCGTCCCAAACGAGTTGGTAAAACGATGTCCAAACCTCCACGTTGATGTGGACGTCGGTGACACGATCTACAGGATCTCCACAGCCATGGTCCGTTGGGTCGCCGGGCGATGTGCATCCTGTCAAGGCGAAGAAACCGTCCAGGGTCAAGGCGCCAGGACCCTTCAGCTCCACGTTGTAGCCCAACTTCTCCTCCAAATTGGGAACGAAAGGACCACAAAACGACAAACGCACACAATAAATCATTCATTAAATCATTAAGTCATCATAAATAGTCATAAATCATATCAATCATCATCCATCACATAAAGACACACATCTGCTGAAACAAATGTTGACTCATGTTGCTTCATTTGTCGGTTCTTGATTCAAACTCTGTCGGCTCTGTCACGCTACACACAAGTATAGTAGGGTGGGTGCCTGTGACAAAAGAGAGTCAGAATACCAAATACGCTGTCATATGTATATAAGATTGATTGTAAATCATGTTGCAATATCATATTTCTTTTACTGTATCATCTTACATCATGCAATCATCATGTAGGTCATGCTCGTGCTCGGTATGCTCGGTCCTTAATCACGATTTGTACTACTCTGGCAGTGAGATGACCAGTAGCCCAGTCATTGACCCAAATCCCTATGGGATAAGAATTGCCAGCTGCGTCGATTAAGTCTTTCAACTCAGGCCGGCTGTCAAAGCACAGTCTGCTCAGTGCCACTCTGGCCACAAACCATAGCAAGATTCGCACGGGGAAAAACGAGAAAAACGACATGACTTCGAAAATCTCAACGATCTCAACGTTTGGGCCGGTCTTCGGAACCTTCGACACATCTTCGCTGCATTGACTCTGACTCTTGCGCAGAATCTAAGAGAACAAATCCATCATCCTGGGACAAGGGAGAGAAAGCCATAGCGCTTGGGAACGCTATGGGATGCTTTTTTTCGATCTTCGATCGAAATATCGATCTTCGATCTGAAATCGACTGGAACGATGCAATTGGCTGAGAGCTGCATGGTTCACATGGTTCACAGCTGCACGGTTCAACAGAACAATTTCTGACGTCTTTTGTCTCGCACTCGCACTGCAGCGGGATGCCGACTGTTTAAACGGTGGAAATAACCGGAAAATACCGAGCTCTGTGACACTATGACCTCAGTCACATCTCAGTCACATCTCACACATCTCAGTCACCTGAGCCACACTGAGCCACACTGAGCCACACTGAGCCTACCTCAGCGGCAATTGTGTTCATTGGTCCGGAAGTCAAAGACGCAGCAAATGGTCGTCACATAGAAACCGTGAGCTTGTGAGCATTTGATATTTGGCCATCCAAAGTAGGTCGGCCCAAAAGGACAGACCAACGGACTGTACCACTTGGAGAGTGCTGCGGCAATGAATCCAACGGTCACTGAGAGTCTTGGATATCCGCAACCAAAGCTCGCAGTCATCGATGCCTGCGTCGTGGATTTTTCCCAGAACCCAATGATTCAATGTGAACCAGTGAACCCAATGTGCTCCCGAGTAAACTCAGTGTTCGAGGCAACCCATAATGCCCTACTAATCTCCTGCCAAGGCGGAAACTCCATATCTGGCAGGCTGGAAGGCAGGAAGGCAGGAAGGCAGGCAAGAGAGAGAGAGGCAGACGAAAGGACACCAATGCGACAAGAAACAGAAAAATGGGCAAAGAAACTCATCTCAAAATATTCGGTTCCCAAATATTCGGTTCGATTCGGTTTATTCGTTGTTTCTTCGCCGGAAAACTTGAACCACGGCGGTCGTCTGGCCTGAGCTCCGACCCAAAATATATCGGTGCATGCTCCAACCGCAAAAGCCGCGTAAATCGAGGCCCAAACTCAGAGACACTGCGAAATTCGGAATGAGAGATAATGAGAAACAATGAAAAAAACTTAAATAATGAGAAGTAATTAATGAGACTCTGTTTTATGATGTCTTTAGTTTGCAATGAAGGACTTCTGGGGCCACAACAACAACAACAACAACAAGAACAAGAAGAAACTGCAGAGGTCTAAAGAGGGTTCTGGCGGTCTGATGACGGTGTATTGCTAGAAATGATTGTTCAGCGTCAGAATCATGCGTTGGTGGTAGCACAACGCTTCCTGCTATCAACCAAGCCCCACATTTCTGAACAAAACTGATGAAATTACAAGAAACGCCGGGCGTGGATTGAGGGCAAGACTGCAACGTGATCAAGGTATATCAAGGTGAAATCACTTAAGCAACTACAGCTATGAGTTATGGTCGGGTGAGACAGCCTGTGCCAGGTGATATGGTTGGTATCACTCTCGCTTTCTGCCCACACGTCTAAGGGAGTGGTGACCATTACTTCATGCCCTCTTTGTGGGGTGAGGCGACAAAGCGAAAAGATCGAAAAGAAATGGAACTGGAACAAAGCACTCTTCAATGGTGCGGCATGGTGTGGTCTTCGTCCAATTTGTTTAAACAGTTTCCCTGAACCACCTCGGGTTTGTGATTCTGTCTTCCCACATTTCAGAGTCAAACCCGAGGATAGTAAGAGAATGTAACAAATTCATTGTCGATGGTCGGATCATCTCCTCCTAACATATCTAGCATATGATAGACAAATATGAACAAACATGAACAAACTCACGGCCAAGGCCCCCTGCGTCCATCCGAGAGGCCGGTAAGTTCTTGCATTTCGATGAGCCCACGAAGAGAAGCACTATCGCCGGCCGACAGCCCGAGCGCCAAAGATACGTAGTCGTTAAAACCTAAGATACCAGCTGGTCCTCACGCACTTCAGCATGTCAAATTCCCTCAAGAATGAATTCTGCAACATTCCCACAGTGGTCGGGTTCTTCTGTATTGCCGCAACACTGTAATTGATCTATTCCTATGTGGTTCTACTGGAAATGACTGTTCGTAAGAAGAGATTGTAGGCATAAATCAGACATGGCTCTGTAGGAGTAGCCCGTGGAGGTGAAGCGCGCGCCATATCCGATGCAGTCGAAGACCTTTGCCAAGTCATCCCAGAAGTCACCTGTGCCGATTTCAGACAGCTTTTGCAGGTAGCCCACCGTGAAGTTTAAAATCTCTCTGCTGATTGTCCACCATAAGAACAATAGAAACCACACTTAAGCATTACAGAAACATACAGAAACCATGTAAAACTGCCACCAACGACCACCAACCTCACCTGATTCGACAGCCGCCAAGCTCAAATTCGAAACCTCATGATCGAACGCCTCGGCAACTACGGGAAATATGGCGTGGTGTGGGGTGGTGTCAAATGCAAAATCTGCACTCAACACATGAGGAATGCGAGGCACGGCCCTAAACATATGTTCCCCCCTGCAATATTGAAAGATCAACACCTGGTTTCCGTCGGAAAAACTTGAAAGCCTCCGATGTACTGCAACTTGGATCAAATTTGGAGAGTCAACATCCACAAGTTTGCAACGACCTCCTTGGTGAACGGAAACGTCGAAAACGTGTGCACAACCCCCTCCTGCTCCAAAGGCCGCTTGTGAAAGGCCATGTCCACCTGCACAAAGTGTCTTTTCCACTTGTGGTATGGGGTTGAGCTCCCTGGGACCTAAGCCGTGTTTTTATTCATTGGCATGAAAGCCAGGAGATACACAATAGTTTTACTAGTCCGTCTCTGATTTTTTGGCCCCAACCAAATTCCAGTCAAAACCTGTCCCTGAGTATTGTTGGCAGTAGAAAAGTAACATCGTTGAAGAACACATCTCTTGCATTCTGGTCCCCGCCTGATTGACCAGCAGCATCATTTTGTCGACGCCCAACTTCCGTGCCCTCTTCAGCATGTGCTCAATGCCCGCCCGGCCTTTCGCATGGTAGGCATGGAAGCTTTCCTGGCCAAAAATGAACTTTGTGAGAGAAGAAAACCTGTGATTTTGGCCAGTTTTGGAAATCAAGAAAGGAGGGATTCCAATGGAGGGATTCCAATGGATTCCAGCGGTTTCCATGTGTAAAATGCAACAGTAAAACATCAAGCATCCAAAAAATCTGCAAAATGATGTGTTTTCCGATATGTTCCATTGCTCGACCATGTTTTTTTCTGGCAAATCAAACAGGCCCGGGATTCGACCGAAGCATCTTGATAATCATCAGGGCGCCAGAACCTGAAGCGAAGTAAGCGAAGCAACTTGTGATTTCATGAGACTGGGATAGCCGGGATAGCCAAACCTGACAGGGGAGCATATGTGCCATATGTGTAATATGTGACCCAAAGACTTACCCCTGCCATTCGCTACCAGGGGTCTCTTGGGGTGTCTCGTTGAACAAACATATCATGGCTGATGCTCCCGACCGTTCACCCTCAATTTCTCAGGCCAGATTCTTTTGAGCATCCCTCCCGGCAATCACTTCCTGCACCTTAGCAGCTTGTCACACATGTTAGTCTCGCAATGTCGGGTCCAACCATTACTTCCGCGATCAAACTTGAAAGTCTTTGATATGGTCATCCCATTTGTCACAAGAGTCTGCTGAATGTGGTGTGTACTGTCACATTATCAGTGGATGAAACGATTGACAAACGCACATGAAATTGGTTGTTGGAACAGTGGAACAGTGATGATCGGAACAGCGATGATCAGCATCTCAGCTTGCAAGTTTTGAAAAGGCACCTTCCTTTCCAGTTTCATGCGCTGCTTGATCTCGTTCCGCAAATGAGCTGCCATGTTGGTTTGAAGCAGCATGGCAGACTGCCGGTGAGAAGTGAGGAAAACATCCTCAAGTTGTGGAGGCATGCGAAATCCATAAAATTGGCGATCTGGTGAATCTGGCGAATGGGACCAAAATAGTGTCAAAAGAAATCATGAATGACCAAAAGCAATGAGCTATAATGAATAAATGTAGAAGTCATGAAGTATTCGGAGTTACCACAACCAGCTACCGAGACCAACTCTGCCGCTAGCTCTTTCAAATGACCAGCGAAACTTAATCAGAAATGCGCAGTGGGTTGAGTGGTTGCTGTTTCTATGTATCAAGTATTAAATGTTTTATATGTATTATATATGTTATGCATATGATACCAGTAGTACCGCACAAGGCGGTGGCGGAAGTTTCAAAAATAGGAAACCTATAGGAGAAGTTGGTTGTTGCGAATCAGGGATGGCAGAGCGAAGCCACTGATTGACCGAAAGGTGGTTGGAGTTGTGTTTGCTGGAATGGTTGCAATGGTTGCAGTGGTCACCTCACCCACAACTGCTGGATGTAGTGTGATGTACTGCAACTGTAGTTGTAGTTGTAGCGTAGTGGAGTTGTAGTTGTGGTGTAATGTAATTAGTGTAGTGTAGTTGCAGTCATATGGTTGTAGTTGTAGTTCTAGTTGTAGTTGTAGTTGTAGTAGTTGTTGTTGTTGTAGTTGTAGTTGTTGTTGGTGGTGTGTTGTTGTTGTTGTTGTTGTGTTGTGCTGTTGATGTTGTCGTCGAAGTTAGGGTAGTTAAGTTAGTGAAGTTAGTCAAGTTAGTCAAGTTAGGTAAGTTAATCAGTGTCTACTTTTTCGACATCTTCACGTCAAAAAAGGCTCAAAACCCTCAGTTTTTTACACTTTTGACTTCGAAATGTGCTTCGCGCCACAACGGCGTGCACCTTTTCGACACTTTTTCCACATCGGAACCTCCAAAAGTGGTCCGAGACCGTCAGTTTTTTACACTTTTGACTTGGAAATGTGCTTCGCGCCACAACGGCGTGCACTTTTTCGACATCGCAACTTCCAAAAGTCGTCCGACACTGAGGTGTTTTCTACATGTTCACTTCGAAATGTGCTTCGCGCCACAACGGCGTGCACTTTTTTGACATCTCAACTTCCAAAAGTGGTCCGACGCTGAGGTGTTTTGTACATTTTGACTTGGAAATGTGCTTCGCGCCACAACGGCGTTGCACTTTTTCGACATCTCAACTTCCAAAAGTGGTTTGAGAATGGTGTGTTTTGTACATTTTCACTTGGAAATGTGCTTCGCGCCACAACGGCGTGCAATTTTTCATCTCTCATCTGGCCAGCTGGCTCCGCACCAGCCGCTTTAGCGAGCCTACTTTTCGACCCTCCGGAGCCACAAATCATTGGAAAAACACAGTGTTTCGCGACTTTCCTACCTTTTCGCGCATCTGCATCTTCTTTCTTCTGATCTTTTCTCTTCTGACTCTTTTCACCTCTGCTTTTCAACTGTCCATATTGTCGGAAGTTTCACTTCTAAACTTCCTTCGATAATGTATTAAATATGTTTATATATACACAATTTTGTACACATTAAGTATGACACATTATGACACGCACAACAAGCAAGTAAAATCAAGAACGCTTGCTCCATTTACGCCTGGCAGCCAAGTAGTTTGAACTGTCACAGCCCAGTTCATCGCAAATTGGGCGCCACACGCTGTCCAGCTGCTCTGCAACGGAGTCCAGCTGGTGTTGAGAGCTGTTCCAAAAGACGGAATCCAAGATGCGATGAGAAGATTCCACAGATCGCTGCAAGGCGCGCGACATGATCAACCTTCGTTCCATCTCCGAGTCCTCTTGCAGAAGAGCTGCACCCAAGGGTTGAGCCAATGAATGATTGCCGAGATCACGGCTGTCACACGCGTATTTGCTGGGGATTGTTGCGCTGTCCAGATTCAGGTTCCCTTCCTTGCCCAAGGCTCTCAGGATTGTTTCCCACGTAACTTCCTCAAAGCGAGCCACTTGCTCCATCATCGCTCCATAGAACTCCATTGAGACTTTGGATGGCCTTACTTCACTCCAACATGAAACTTCCCGGCAGCTAAGCAGCTGGCTAAGCAGGTTATTTTTTCACTGGGAGCTCACAAGCTGTCAAAGCACTCGCAAAATTCAACGCATATATTATTTATATATATATTATGTATCTATACCGCAGGGGTCCAGGACCATTTAACACACGTACTTTGCAATGGAACCATATGGGACCATATGAGACCATATACAATGTATAATATGTATAATTATCATGTATTATGTATATTCATATTCAGACCTGACATACAGGGCGATTGAAAAACAAGGAGACCTTCTCTGGCTCCAGGAACGGCTTCCACTGAAAATGAACAACGGATATTGTGAACAATGCGAACAAGTCTTCACCTGTCTTTAACCAATCCTTCTTGTACCTTCTCCCATCTGTGGGGCTTTTGAGCATCTAAGGCATCTAAGGCATCTGAGGCATCGGCACTTTAGCTTGCAGAAGGCAGGTTGATAGCGCGATGCACATGGGAATGAGACCAACGTTGCCCTCGGGACAATAGAGGGGGCCATCTTCCTTCATCTCTTTGTGCAAGACAGCATAGAAGCCAGACACCAAGTCCGTCAAAGTGTCCAAATGTTGGTCGAGAGAATTCGATGTGTTTGTTGGTGCGAGCTTGGTCTGGAACGTGCTGATATTGATGAGGGCCAGTGGCAAAGCCATACCAAGCTCTGTCAAATCGTCGTCAGCATCCGTGATCTGCAGCAAAGAGTCATCACGGTCAAGACGAATGTCATCATCATCATCATCATCAGTGTTAAACTGAAGCAAGGACATCCCGCCATACGGGTCCACTTTTCGAAGCACGTGGACACCAGATTGTGCTTGGAGGAGGCCGCAAGAAGAGTACAACTGGCACCAGCCCCCACTTGGTTGGTAGCTCGCTGCCATGCACAACTGTCGTTGAGCACGATGTCCGCAAGATGCACTCACCTCCTGGTTCTCACACTTCGCTTTGCAGCCTGCCTCTGTCAGCCCAGACCAGCCGTTGCAAATCTCCAAATGACATTGGTCTCGAGTGTAAGGTTCTCCGCTGCAAACCTGGTTGGTCACCTGGGCATCCAAAAATCTCCAACACCTGCTGTTAGATCCCGTGTATTCCGTTGTATTCCGTTGTATTCCGTTGTGCTGGTTGCAGGTTGAGGTGGTTTAAAGTAGTCACTGTCAATCACTGTCACTATGGAGGTGTGAGATGGTTTGGCGTGTTGTCCCACGAGTTGTTGTCGTTCAGTTTTTGTTTGACGTAGCCCGCCTTCTGCCAGACGGCAGGTGGAACGGTATCCACGCCTCCAGGCAACTTCACGATCGAGAATCTCTTCCCAGCTCCGTCTGAGCCAGCGGTGCCCCTAATGCAACAGTTGTTGTACATTTCAAGGTACCTTAGTGCTGCACTTAGCAAACCAAGTTGAATCCAAGTTGGCAAGTTGACTCTACCCCAGATTGAAATGATTGAAGGAAAAGGCCACAAGGCAAGCTACTCAACTATACTCAATTTCGAGTTAGCAATGTTCACAGGAGATTTCAAGGGCGAAAAAACTTCACTAGAAATTAACCGTTCTTATGTTTGGCCCTAGCTGGCGATCCCACCCTTAACTGGTCATGGCAAACATCAGGACTGGGGTTGGTAGGACGTAAAGATCGCTTGTCATCAGCTGTCCTGACTCCAGCCAGTTGGTAAAGAGAACATAACGCAAGGAGAAACTTCCGGGTTTCGCATGAAATAATTCGTAAATTCGACATATTTTAAGCAAGTCACTGAGATTGGCAGCTCTGGTTACTAGTTTGTTTTCATTGTGAGGATCTACCAAAAATGTCAGAAAGGTGGAAGATTCGTAAGATTCGTGGCAATGCTTGGAGACTCGGATTGCGTATCCTCTCCGTGTGGAATCATACTTTCGGTACGTTTCGGCCCGTTTCTCATCTGGGCACACCGGTGATCACCGGGAAAGCATCTGTGCATGGTATAGTTATGGGATATTATGGGCTTCATCGGGATGTGGGGTGGGACTCTCATCCCACCGACATGCTTCACACCTATATCTCGGAAACTCGTGGTGTCCCGTCTGTCGAGTGGTGAGGTGAAAAACCTGTTGAGTCCTGTTGTTACAATTGACACAGTTGACACAGTGGCGGAACAGCAAAACAATTTCCACGGTACCGAGGTGCTTGTTGTGATGCACATTCTTCAGGGCAAATCCATCCTCAAAGTGTTCAAGCACAAACCACTCCCATGCCGCGAGGTTGCTTGAAGCTACGGCGCTGCCAGTGGACTGAAGAGAGATATACTTGTTCTCATACACGCCTGCATGTGCTGTGAGCACGGCCGACAAATTGAAACATGAAAGCGCTGAGATTGTCGTCCCGCTCTTAGAAGATAAAGTAAAGCATTGTTGGTTTCTCTATCTGTGATCGTCACCAAAAAGACAAAGAGCTTTCCAGCACTTTTCCAAACCGGTGGCCTTTGATCCCTACCTGCCCATTGGTCGCAAAGACCTCATGACAGAGGGGCGGTGAAAGAAGACCTTGAGACTTGTAAAGCCGGAGTCATTGCGAACTCAGCCGCCATCAGTGAAACACTGGCAAAATGGTGAAAACATACAAATGTCATCAAATGTGCCGACATTTTTATGGAAAAATATATGGCTTTTAGTCACTAACCAGAGAGCTTACCCCGGATTTCCGCATGAAACAGATACACCAAAACTGCAATCAAAAGGCAATGTCGAACCTCTCAGCCTCGCAGGGTTGGGCACGACCACCAGACAAATGGAGGAACACTTAACATTGTATCTCAATAATGTAAGCAAGCTTTGCTTCTAAACGGCTCCAACCTGACTGCCAGATACATGTTTTTCTAAATCATGTTTCAGCATCAAGGTTCACTCGTGCACAAGATCATGCCGCGTTTCGCCTGCCAACCGTCTGGCATTGCACCCGCATCACATGTTGGGCTCGCTGCTGCAGTTCCATGCAATTTGAGAAAGCGGTTGGACGCAGCGTTGTGAAAGCCCACACGAAGACCAACCAGCGTTTGCATGGGGTTAAACGCGTCCACAATGGAAAACTTTGCCTGCAGTTGGGTCCAGAGCACTTTGGGTAACGTGTCAATCAAGATTAATTAATCAAAATACTTTGGGTAACGTGTCAATCACGACGTCATTTATGGGTGAGAAGAATGCGCCCACAATGACTATGATTTCAAGAACTACGATAGGCATTGAAAGGAAAATGCATTATAAGAAAGAGGAAAAATGCATGCCTTAGCAAAAAACAATGAGAGGTTCATAATCCTTGCGTTGAAGAATATATGTTTCAATGGCAATGTATTGTTTCTTATCCTCTTCGATGGACAAATTGGTTAAGATGAGTAAGTATGAAGATGGGTAAAAGAAGGAAAAGTGGCAATGCAACTTTAAGTTCAGAAAGAGAATCCATATGCGAGTAATGATGAAGATTCGGATCTGCCCACTGATCCAAGCGTCTGTCCCTACAATTGCTTCAATCCACGTGGTAAGTTTGTTCAGGGCAAACACATTACCACCAAAAGAGGCGTTTTGTAGTAATCATCCGGAAGTCACACTGAAGGTAATCAGTGTGAAAGGGGTCAAAAACATAGGGAATACTTTGGGCCCATACTGTTACCACGACTTGTCTTTGAGAACCGATGTTCTTTTGCTCACATGCGTCTTTGCAAATCTTGGAGGACTTTGTTTTGAGAAAGATCCTTTAGTAACATCTGAGAAAAAAGTAGGAGATGATTGAGAACGGACTTCGTGGTGGTACGTGTTCCAAAAATACGTACGAGGAAAATAAATGAGAACGGTAAAAACAAATAATCCACCTTATCTTGATGCCAATCATCTTTACGGATTGGCGATTTCAATGAAATTGGCAATAAGAAAGTTAAGCTATGTTTAAACGGATAGACCCAGATAAATAAGGTTGATATAGATTGATAACATTCTTACTATAAGATATTGAATGTAAACGGGCTCAAAGAATTTCCGAGATTTGCCAAGCGACAGAGGCCGACAAAAGGTGGTTCGCTGATATCGGCCTGATTGGTCTTAGGTAGAATGGCATTGGGTTTGCACCGCCATGGCCAAAAATCATATCGTTGTTGATCATCGAAGCCACTCGGCAGCCATACCAGCCACCTATCTGCACCAAATTTGAACCCTTCGTGACATGGTTGGCTGCAGGGGGGTCCCTATATTCGTTCCTCCCAAATAGCAAGAACATTGAAGTGTGCTTTTTGATGGGCGGAAACTGGAAAGGAGAAAGGAAAAATTCGAGAATGTTACACTAATATGAGCCAGCCACAGTTTGAGGTGTGTCCACCAGAATTCGTATAGGCGATGATAACTCCATGCCCATACTGCGCATGACCTGATAGCCCACTGTTTGGTTGGGGCCTGATGTAGAAAACGTGCGGGTTTGCTGTTCCATGGCCAAACCCCATGCCTTAGCTGGCACGCGAAAGGGCACCCGGTCCCGGTTTGCCCTAAGGATCTACAGAATGAAAGATGTAAACATGTCAAAAAATCATCAAAGCTTACTAGGCAACATCCTGGGTGCTGTTATCACCCCACATCGCTGCGACTCTGCAACCATACCTGGATTGAACACTTGGCACCCCCACAAAAAAAAAATTGGGTTCCAGTAGGTTTTTGGCATTTCGCCACTTGCTCATGAAAAGGGTGAACGCATAAATGGGACCATACCCGCTGGCTGCCATACCCGCTGGTTGGCGCAACGTTTGCCACTAATTTGTAGATGCAAAGCCTAGAGACCAGCCACATCCAGTGTTGCCACCGTTCGATGTGTATGCAATGACCACGGCATCTCCGTATGAGATACAGCCGCTTTTGCCGCTGCCCGGGGGCGCACGGAAGTAGAAACCATAAGGAGTGGAGCCTTGGCCAAGGACATTCAGATGACATTCATATAAATATATATATATATATTATATATACACATACATATATACATATATCATATATTCATATTATATTCATACTATCTCATTTCATATTTCGTTCCTCATCCAGGGATCCTTCAAAGATCCTTCAAGGACCAGTGTTTACTTTGTTTGTGCTCTCTCCCTCTCTCTCTCTCTCTCCCTTTCTCTCCACTTGTCAGCATGTGTCAGCAAAGGCCACAGCTGCCAACATCCGGTTTTACAAAATTAAGGGTTTGAGCCGGATGTTTTTGCCATTTCCACTCGTTGGTTTTGATTTGATATGGTTTTGGGTTTTGAGTTTTGCTCGTATTGGCCTGGGTCACATGGCTTGGCTCATGGGGCTTTGCTCATTTGGACTTGCCCGTATGGTTTCATAAAAACGCTGCAAGGAGCAGTGCTGCATATGGGTATAAATGGTTTTATGGTGATTTGATAGTGCTTGACAATGGGTCCTCTTATGTCCTATAACCCCTTGCGAATCATGGGATGCACACAAGGTACGCGGAAAGGAATCGTGCTGTCCCAATGAAGATTGAATCATCAAATCATCTCCTGCTGTCCCTTCGTAAGGTCTCATTTTCTCACTATTGTGACAATTCTATGACTTCTCATGCCACCAACTTATTGATGTGCAAAATCTTTCGCCACTAATGACCATGGGATTGTGTATCTGGACCTACCTGAGGTGGTCCCTGGTTTTGTCGACCATTTTCCCCGATCGAGCTGCGCACCCGCGGAAACAGAGACCCTCCTTCGGCGTCCAAGGCAGCCACTTTACCCAAATAAACACAGGGTTTCGCGCCCGAGGATGTTTTCAAACCTGAATTCACGCGTTCCTGCTCTCTTACACTTTCCCACTACTTGATACACAGGAAGCACACAGGTGCGACACCTTTAGGGTTTCTTTGCTTCACACAGGAAATACACAGGTGCGGCACCTTTAGGGTTTCTTTCCTTCACACAGGAAGCACACAGGTGCGACACCTTTAGGGTTTCTTTGCTTCACACAGGAAGCACACAGGTGCAACACCTTTAGGGTTTCTTTGCTTCACACAGGAAGCACACAGGTGCGACACCTTTAGGGTTTCTTTGCTTCACACAGGAAATACACTGGTGCGACACCTTTAGGGTTTCTTTGCTTCACACAGAGGTGCGACCCCTTTAGGGTTTCTTTGCTTCACACAGGAAGCACACAGGTGCGACACCGTTAGGGTTTCTTTGGATTCACACAGGAAATACACAGGTACGACACCTTTAGGGTTTCTTTGCTACACACAAGAAGTACACAGGTGCGACACCTTTAGGGTTTCTTTGCTTCACACAGGAAGCACACAGGTGCGACGCCTTTAGGGTTGCTATGCTACACACAGGAAATACACAGGTACGACCCCTTTAGGGTTTCCTTGCTTCACACAGGAAATACACAGGTGCGGCACCTTTAGGGTTTCTTTGCTTCACACAGAGGTGCGACCCCTTTAGGGTTTCTTTGCTTCACACAGGAAGCACACAGGTGCGACACCTTTAGGGTTTCTTTGGATTCACACAGGAAATACACAGGTAGGACCCCTTTAGGGTTTCTTTGCTTCACACAGGAAGTACACAGATGCGACACCTTTAGGGTTTCTTTGCTTCACACAAGAAGCACACAGGTGCGACCCCTTTAAGGTTTCTTTGCTTCACACAGGAAGCACACAGGTGCGACACCTTTGAAGTTTCTTTGCTTCACACAGGAAATACACAAGTGCGACACCTTTAGGGTTTCTTTGCTTCACACAGGAAATACACAGGTGCGGCACCTTTAGAGTTTCTTTCCTTCACACAGGAAGCGCACAGGTGCGACACCTTTAGGGTTTCTTTGCTTCACACAGGAAGCACACAGGTGCGACACCTTTAGGGTTTCTTTGCTTCACACAGGAAGCACACAGGTGCGACACCTTTAGGGTTTCTTTGCTTATACAGGAAGCACACAGGTGCAACACCTTTAGGGTTTCTTTGCTACACACAGGAAGCACACAGGTGCGACACCTTTAGGGTTTCTTTGCTTATACAGGAAGCACACAGGTGCGACACCTTTAGGGTTTCTTTGCTTCACACAGGAAGCACACAGGTGCGACACCTTTAGGGTTTCTTTGCTTCACACAGGAAATACACAGGTGCGGCACCTTTAGGTTTTCTTTCCTTCACACAGGAAGCACACGGTGCGACACCTTTAGGGTTTAGTGCTTCACACAGGAAGCACACAGGTGCGACACCTTTAGGGTTTCTTTGCTTCACACAGGAAGCACACAGGTGCGACACCTTTAGGGTTTCTTTGCTTCACACAGGAAGCACACAGGTGCGACACCTTTAGGGTTTCTTTGCTACACACAGGAAGCACACAGGTGCGACACCTTTAGGGTTTCTTTGTTTCACAGGATACACAGGTGCGACACCTTTAGGGTTTCTTTGCTTCACACAGGAAGCACACAGGCGCGACACCTTTAGGGTCTCTTTGCTTCACACAGGAAGCACACAGGTGCGACACCTTTAGGGTCTCTTTGCTTCACACAGGAAGCACACAGGTGCGACACCTTTAGGGTTTCTTTGCTTCACACAGGAAGCACACAGGTGCGACACCTTTAGGGTTTCTTTGCTTCACACAGGAAGCACACAGGTGTGACACCTTTAGGGTTTCTTTGCTTATACAGGAAGCACACAGGTGCAACACCTTTAGGGTTTCTTTGCTACACACAGGAAGCACACAGGTGCGACACCTTTAGGGTTTCTTTGCTTATACAGGAAGCACACAGGTGCAACACCTTTAGGGTTTCTTTGCTACACACAGGAAGCACACAGGTGCGACACCTTTAGGTTTTCTTTGCTACACACAGGAAATACACAGGTGCGACACCTTTAGGGTTTCTTTGCTTCACACAGGAAGCACACAGGCAATAAGGACTTGGAACATGATCACTACACGTGATCCTGACCCAGAGCCATGATGGCAGTGTAAGCGATACAAATCCCGTGGTTGTAAGCGATGCAACTTCGGCGGTTGTAAGCGATACCGTGAACGCCATGATGGTGGGAAAGCTGGGACATTCGTCCGTAACTCGGATTTTTTCTAACTAAACTTCCTTTGAATACAGGCGGAATAGATCCGGGGTTTAAGGATGTTGCAGGGGGCTGCAGCTGTGCCGAGACACCACCGTGGCCAAAATACATCTTGTTGTTGATCATGTCACCGACCCTGCAGCCGTACCAGCCACATTGGTTCTTGCCGGCGTCCGAAGATTGGGCAATCACCACTCGATGTCCATATGAAACACAACCTTGGCAGGCTGAGTTCGCCACAAACATGAATAACTTTGGGGATATTGGCTCCAAAACCATGCCAACATTCTTAAAGGTTGGAAAAACAACAGGAAACGTTGCGGACGAAACCAGGCAACCAGTTCCAACAGCGTCTATCTGCAGGTACTTTCCGTGGGTTGGATTGAAAATGGCAAACGTGCTGCCTCCCGCTGGCGTCAACACAAGTTTGTCCGATAATTCACCTCGGTTCTTGGAGTGTTGCGGAAGAACTGCGGGAATCAGGATCTCTTCGGCTGCACTTGGGAGTTGGTGGGTTTTCTCGTTCATGCTTTCCCTTGACCAATAGTTTGGATCTTGGTGGCTTTTCTGCATCCAATTTTTGGGACCCTTTCCAATCGGCTCGTGAAACTGAAACGTTCATCCCACCAGCTCTCCTTGTGACACATCGACATCCAAGTCATCCAAGTCATCCAAGTCGCTCAATTGATAGCTGTTGAGGCTACCACTGCCGCGAATCTCGGTATCCTCAATTTGGACAAAGCGGTTGTAGTATGGACTGTGGAGACCTTGGCAGCGGCAGCGGCAATGGTCATAGCACTGGCATTTTTTCATGGTTTAAACAAGTTTATTCATTTGGAACAATACATATGTAGTTAGGCCAGATCGGCTTCTTTGGGTGGGGGAATACCTGGGAAATCAGAGCACTGTTATTATTGTTATTGGCTTGGCCCATCCCCACCTACAAGTCCTCTGCGGCCATCCACCACGGTGAACTTCTCTGAATGCCAGCCTTCAGGAAAATCGTTTGCAGCTTTCGTGGGGCTGGTTGTGATGACGTCATTCTCCATCTTCAAGAAGACCTGAAGGCATATGAGACTTCTTCGGAGCCCAATCAAAAGAATGCATGGGACAACATAATTCATAAAAGGGTGAGGGTTGCCGTCCATGGATATTCCCTATCAGCTCTTTACAACCAGTTTTTGCACATGCCTCACAAGTACAAACCTGAAAGGGTTCTGAACAAGAGTGATTTGGCTTTTGAGAGATGTTCAACAATGTGCTGCTTCTTAGCCAATCCCCACATGCACCCCGGTGCCCAAAAATTTCACTGAGTAGATTCCCACTAAGTGCTTCTTTGATGGTTCTTTGCCCTGTTTGGGCAGTCCTTGGGTCAAAACTAAACGCGAGGTTGTCACAGGCTGTGACCCATCGCATTCGCATCCAACAAACACATTCGCAAAAACTCTTGAACCTTGGGCGCCCGACATTGTGGGCAGCGTTGTGGAGAGCCAACGAGCGGCCAACGTAGGGTTCCACCAGCTGATGGAACGTACCCACCACTTTGAAGTAGGATCCCTTGTCATGCAAGCCTGTTTGAATCTCGTGACTGGGAACTCTGCCCGGAATGCCGAACACTTGTGTTACGCAAACCCAAACAAAAAGGCTTTACCAGCCCTCGGCTTTATGGGTATATCACGGTATATCACGGTATATCGGTGTGTCTTATTTGGACGCTTGGAAAAGTGATACATAGTACAGGTTGCAAACAGAGAACTTTTGCTGTCGCCCAACGTGGCAAACACACGCACAGACACCCACGTAACGAAAACAGCTGTGATGAGGAGGTATCAGCCAGCCCACACTGAAAACCGCTAGAGGACCAGTACACAAACATGATTTTAGAAACCGACCGGGAAACAAAAGAACATGACCCCACGCAGCAAACAAGACCTCTCCTGAGAAAATGATGCAAATCCTGCCGGGGTACAGCGAAACCACTGTTTTAGAACCTACTGCACCCCTGTCAGCTACTTGAAATAAGAACCCTAGGGTGCCATCGAATTCTGGACTGGTTCTTACCCTTTAACAGGTGAAGATCTATGGTACCAAACTGCATGATCCATATTCCACACACTATATAATATAATACATATATATGTATATATATATATATGATACTTTGTTTGGATTTATAGAGGGGCATATTCTGTTGGTGCTTCTGATTCCGGAGCTTCTCTTCCACCTGGCCAGGGCGCGGCTCCAAACAACTTTCAAAAACATAGGTACGTGATGATATGTGAATTTGTTTCGTCGGATCTCGCATGATTAGCTTGCTTTCAATGCTCAAGCGGCCTGGACAAATGCCCATTGAGTCGGGAAACTTTCTGGTCCCCAAAGTTTCTTCCAAACCTACGTGCTTGGTGGTGCCCGCAAAACACTTCAAACAATCTTTGAGGGCTGCATACCCAAGCCAGCTCCTTCCTAAGGATCTTCCTGGGTCCCAAAAGTTCTTCACTTAAGCGCGGGCCACCAAGCACCACTCTGGTAAGCCAGCCTTTTGTCAAAAAAAGATGCCTGCCAACATCAATTTACAATCCAAGATAAAAAGTTTTTCCCCCTGTCTCTTTCGAGACTTGATTCTATAGGAATATCTGGCCCCCGGCTCTGTTTGGAATGTGTGCGCCCGAAAAACCTGTTTGATCCCTAAAAGGTGTTTTTCTCCAACCAACTCTTTTCAGAACCTATCACCAGCCCAAAATGAATTTTCGAGCCCTGACACTGTGTTTTAACAAACCTCCACCAGTCCATTAACCGTTATTAACCTGTCTATGGAAAAGCTTTGTACGGTGCTAAAAGTGTTTCTTGCTTTCAGCAACAACCCACAGCAAACCGACGCACAACCATCCCTGCCTTGGCTTCTCCTCATCTTTGGCTCTTTGCTTGCAAGGCTGTCTCTGCCGTTATTTATACCGAATGATCCGAATGCTAAATTGAGAAATTACATGAAATTACTAAGAAATCCGAATGAAATTACCTTCACCATATGTACTCGTTAAGAACTAGCCCCTTAAGAACTTGAGGGTACCCTCGTCCACAGTTCCGACATTTTTCTGCCTATAGCACTTAAGAACCCCAGGGTAGGCGGAAAAATCTTAATGGGTTCTTATCCAACGGTTCCGCTGTATCATGAAGTTTTTCCTGCTTGGTGCTTGAACTTTCCAGGAGCAATGGCAACGCAATGGCAACGCAATGGCAATGCAATGGCAACACGCAAAACGAAGGACAATGTGAAGAACGTTGCTGTTTGTGTACAATGATGTCTCTCTTCGTCTCTCTTCTCTCCTCTTCCCTTCCCTTCCTTTCTCTTCTCTTCTCTTCTCGTCTCTTCTTTTCTTCTCTCTCTCTCTCTCTCTCTCTCTCTGTCTTTGTTGCCATGCACAATGCTGGCAAAAACTGAAGCGCATTGAACGCAAAATCGTGCAAGTGAAATAAATGAAGTTGCACGCAAACAAATCAACTGTCACAAAGCTTCCAAGTTCCCCCGTTCCCCCTTCCTTTCAACCCCTGCGGAACCTACTGTTGAAGCAGGACCCATGCAAATACCGGCATCATCATGTTCACAGCAAAAGGTTCCCTCAGGGCCACTGACATCAGAAATCTTTGATCTGCTCAAAATATCTCAAAATGATCTGCGCAAGCTCTAAGTTCGTGATGTTCATGCGCAAGCTCAATCTTCAGCTGTGCCATCTGTGACGTTTCACTCAAGTAGTGGAAAACATGACATGATGACATAATGAATATTGTATGTAAAAGAATGGCTGTTAATTACATGCTGTCACTTCTGAGAATTTGCAATCACTTCTCAGTCACAGTTTACAAGGTATTCACCTGAAAGAAAGAGTTTTGCAGTCACAATTTGCAGTCCAGTCTCATGCATCCGGACGTAGCGCCCGACACCGCTGGCATATAGGGCCACATGGGGGCCATAGTCATCATTGGAAGCCTCCAAGGTCACATCGAGTGACGTCGAGTGAAGCAGGGCTGCAGCCAATGCGATGTGCCGATTTTAAAGCCATCAGTTTCATGCAGCTCAGGCATTGATATGCGAAATGTCGAAATACAGCTCTTGTGCATGTGAGCGTAAACATTAAATACCAGTAGTACCGCGCAAGGCGGTGGCGGAAGTTTCAAAAATAGGAAACCTATAGGAGAGGTTGGTTGTTGTGAATCAGGGATGGCAGAGCGAAGCCACTGATGGATCGAAAGGTGATTGATGTCTCCTCTTTCTCTCTCTTTCTCTGACGATCTACCCACCTACCAACCTATCTTCTATGTATCTATCTATCTATCTCTCTCTCTCATCTAATTACCTATCTATCTATCTATCTATCTTTCTATCTATCTAATCTAATCTTATCTTATCTGATCTGATCCTATCTATCCATCGATCTATCCATCCATCGATCTATCTATCCATCTGTCTATCCATCTATCTATCTGTCTGTCTATCTATCTACCTATCTATCTATCTATCTATCCATCCATCGATCTATCTATCTATCTGTCTATCCATCTATCTATCCATATATCTATTTATCTATCTATCTATGTATCTACCTATCTATCTATCTATCTATCTGTCTATCTGTCTATCTGTCTATCTGTCTATCTGTCTATCTGTCTATCTGTCTAGCTGTCTACCTGTCTATCCATCCATCTATCTATCTATCTATCTATCTATCTATCTATCTATCAGTCTATCTGTCGACCTGTCTATCTGTGGTGCAGCGTCATTCAGTGTAATGTAGTGTAGTGCAATGTAGTGTAGTGTAGTGGAGTGTAGTGGAATGTAGTGTAATGTAATGTAATTTAATGTAGTGGAGTGTATTGTAATTTAGTGTAGTGGAGTGTAGTGGAGTGTAGTTGTGCATTCGTAGTTGTAGTTGTAGTGTAGTGGAGTGTAGTGTAGTGCAATGTAGTGAAGTGTAGCGGAAGGTAGTGTAGTGTAGTGTAATGTAGTGTATTGTAGTGGAGTGTAGTGTAGTGTAATGTAGTGTAATGTAATGTAATTTAATGTAGCGGAGTGTATTGTAGTGGAGTGTAGTTGTGTAGTTGTAGTTGTAGTGTAGTGGAGTGTAGTGTAGTGCAATGTAGTGAAGTGTAGTGGAAGGTAGTGTAGTGTAGTGTAATGTAGTGTAGTGTAGTGGAGTGTAGTGTAGTGTAATGCAGTGTAATGTAATGTAATTTAATGTAGCGGAGTGTATTGTAGTGGAGTGTAGTTGTGTAGTTGTAGTTGTAGTGTAGTGGAGTGTAGTGTAGTGCAATGTAGTGGAGTGTAGTGTAGTGTAGTGAAGCGAAGCGACATCTGAACCTCCAAAAGTGGTCCGAAACCCGGGTGTTTTTAACATGTTGACTTCGAAATGTGCTTCGCACCACAACGGCGTGCACTTTTTCGACATCTGAACCTCCAAAAAGTGGCGCGAACATGTGGTGTTTTGTACATTTTCACTTCGAAATGTGCTTTGCGCCACAACGGCGTGCACTTTTTCCACATCTGAACTTCCAAAAGTGGTCCGAACGTGGTGTGTTTTGTACATTTTGACTTCGCAATGTGCTTAGCGCCACAACGGCGTGCGCTTTTTTGACATCTCAACTTCCAAAAGTGGTCCGACAATGGTGTGCTTTGTGCATTTTGACTTCGAAATGTGCTTCGCGCCACAACGGCGTGCACTTTTTCGACATCTCAACTTCCAAAGTGGTCCGAGAATGGTGTGTTTTGTACATTTTAACTTCGAAATGTGCTTCGCGCCGCAACGGCGTGCAATTTTTCATCTCTCATCTGGCCAGCTGGCTCCGCACACGCCGCTTTAGCGAGCCTACTTTTCGACCCGCCGGAGCCACAAATCATTGGAAAAACACAGTGTTTCGCGACTTTCCTACTACCTTTTCGCGCATCTGCATCTTCTTTCTTCTGACTCTTTCTCTTCTCTGATCTTCTCTCTTCTAATCTTTCTCTTCTCTCTGCCTCTGCCCTACTCTGCTTTTCATCTGTCCATATTGTCGGAAGTTTGACTTCTAAATTTCCTTCGATTAATTACTTCTCTTTCGAGCCAGTTCTTCCCTTTCGAGCCAGTTACCGGGTGTGAGGTCTTGAAATGCAACCAAAAAACATGGTCATTGGACGGTCATGGGATGGTCATGGGAACGAATGGGCCAAAGAGAATGAGGCGATATTGTTGCACCATCGACGGTTCTTTCTCATGTTCGTTGGATTTCGTTGGTTTGCGGGCGCTCCGGGTGCTCCCTCTAGCCATACTGAAGCTTGTTCAAGGTTTTGGCAAAACACAATGAGGAGCTCAAATGTTGCTGAGCGGCTCTTACTGTGTGGTTTCCTTGGGTTTGAGGACCCGCGGTGTCCTTGTTCTAGTCACAGAGGTTCTTGCTTTGCATGTAATATGCCAATCAGAAAAGACAAGGGGAAGATAGGGGAAGACCTATTTTCAGACAAAATCAGGGGACCAGAAAAAGTGATGCAATAGTCCGCAGATCCGGGCTTTCGGGCCAAAAATGCACTCGACTGGTGTTTGCAAATCGGGGAGCAAACTCGAGGACTTGACTACCCACATGATTTGTCGGGCCAAGTTGGAGGGACATACTTTTGAAACTTTAATGCTTCGAACCAAGCATGCGGAAGACGAAGTGGAATTTGCATAAATGTGCTGTCAACGAAATGGGACTAAGAATTTCTAAGAATGGGGAAAACTTGCAAAATTGCGTGGGGCCAAATCTAAGCAGAACAATGTTGAAACCTGCTGTTTGCAAAACATTTGCTGTCAGGAATGCGGGGAACATGGGGGGAACAGTGGTTGCCTGTGAGGAAAAATCATGTTGCACTGCTTGCAACATTGTGAGGGACCAGGCCTGAGAGGAACAGTTTGGAAATATAGTGCTTGCAAGACTTTGTTGAATCAAGGAGGGCACGGTTCTGTTGTGAAGACCGCCTGAAGACTACTGTTTCCATAATTTGAGGAGGAACGAAACCGTTTTGGCCACGTCGCTGCTTGCTTTCTGTGTAGTTGTCGGCCGCACTTGACCACGTCTTGCTTTCTCTGCAGTTGTTGGCTGCACTGTTTGCTTTGTGGCAGGCTGACAGTATTGTTATGTGGTGGTTGCTTTCCCTCTTCAAAACTCTAACCATCCCGCACCCAGAAACAATCTATCTATGTTGCTACGTTCAATCTATTAGGCTCACAAGGGCGAACTAATTGCTCACTAATATGTCTCACTATATGTCACGAATCACAGTCACAACCCGGAAAATGAGCAGGTCAGTAAAGCGATGTAACTTTCGTGTCTGTTGGCACTTTCGCACACTTTCGCACACTTTCGCACCTCGGCTCCCCAGCCAGGTGATTTGACCTCAAACATGGCGCTGGTCCATGAAGATGGCAAGGCAGAGGCCGGCACTGCATTGGAATCCACTGTGTCGGTCACCAGCACATCGATTTCGGTAATCGTGTGCTCTGTGGGCTGTGGAAAGATGTTGGGGTCTGGAGGGCATTCGGCAAAATTGGACCGAGTGATGCTTTCCAGCTTCAAGAAACGACTGTGCTTGTGGTTGTGGAAGGCCACCTGGCACCACATACAGCCACTGCATACCACTGCATACCACTGCAATCTTTCAAAGAATAAAAAATGATTATACTCTGATTACTCTGAAAATGCAGCTGGGAAGTGGATCCGATGATCCTGTAGATAGCCCTGTAAGACGTAAACAGATCGGAACAAATTTGAGGCAATGGAGGAAGGTACGAAACATAGCAGGACGCTACAAGTGTAACGGAGACTGCTCAGCTGCAAGAGTAAACTGATGAGGGTGATGGTGGGAACCAATTGAACATGACGACCCATGGTCCAGCAACATCTTGCAACCCATGGTCCAGGGGGTCCATGGGGGTCCAGGGCGACCAGGCGGGGATTGAACCTGGACCAGAGGGAAACAAATGGGAAAAATAGGTATCACAAGAATTCTAAGATTAAAATGATGTTCATTTTAGTCATCTTATTCATTTTCATGTTTTCATCATTGAAGTTTTCATCTCATTCATTTTCACCAACATTCACAAGAAATCATAACAACTTCAAACATCTTCAGAAAATCATCAACCTCATTCATTTCCACCAATGCGAACAAGAAATCATAACATATCATAACCATCCAAACAATCATCAGCACAAGCGAGCTTTCGTGATGACAGGATCTGGTGCTGCCCATCCCCATGAGCATCGGCATGGCCATGGATGGGGATCCATGGGGAACCATGGGCGGCTGGGCCTTGTTGTTGCCTGCATCGACCACCGTGAACTTGCAATCATACCAATCCTTTGGCATCACTTCCCTGGTGCGCGACTCTGGACTGCCATCTACTTCCCCTGCGCCACTTCCCCGCATTCGCAAGAAACGGAACCAATCTATGTTGTAGAGGCCAATCGTCTGTCCAATGAATTGCTTCAGTGGATGCTCCACAAGGACAACCTGGAACTTCTCCCACTCGCCCACTTGGGTCTGTGTGACAATGTCGAAGTTGGAATTCATTTTAATATACCTTACAGCATGACGCGTCATGAGGTCCGAAAGCTCCCCGCACAGCGAAGCACGAGGAAATGGATTCCCAACATTTTCCCAAGAACTCGTCAAGAAACGTGGGAATCTCTGAATATCATGGAGAATCACTTGAAGGACCCCTCATCAAGCGACAGTCCGGACAGATCACGGCATATCCAAAGCCTCTGACTTTGGCGTTTATGGTGCCAGGATTATGCCAGGATGCTTGTTCATATAATTGGCACTCTTTATCGCGATCCGGTCGCCGACCTCCAAGGGGCTGTGAGCTGCACATGGTGCTGCATGTGGCATGTGGCATTGCAGCACCAAATCCCTGGACTGCCATCGAATTTCACACGCAAAAACATGTAAAAAGACCTGGAAATTCCCAAAAGTCTTGGTCCGAACTGTTGTGGAGGCCAGCCTCAGGATGCTCTTTATGATCTTTATGTTTCAGCAGTTGCAGGTGTACTACTGGTGAATCCAATTGTTTGGGGCCAAGACAAAATTACATTCAACCCACACATACAAGATGCACATTTTACATGTATACACTGTTCACCCATCGCTTTAACACAAAAACTGATTGCAACCCTGGCTCTGACCTTCTCGGCCAATAGGCGCTCATCGACATAGCTACCAGGCAAGAACTTGTCGGATATGCCAGAAGCACCAACTTGTCCTGCCAACTGAGGCGAACTGAGCATCTGGGAATGGAATGATGGACTGCAGATTTCTGATGTTTCTGGTTCGTCTGTGAACATTTCTTGGTACGAACCCAGTACGATCAGTACGCCGTATAGCTATATACCCACTTCGCTGGCAAAGGGGTGCCCCATCACTTCGCTTCGAAAGCGGAATATCAAGGCGTTGACGCCCATGAGAATTCTGATTCGAGCTCACTCACAGATCATCCCTGATTTCAAGTGAAACAATCTGAAGCCTCCCACGTCCTCCCGCATCCTCTTACTATACGCCACCAAACGCCAAGAAAACTTGCGAACGTTTGCAAGACCACACCCCATCACACCCCAACGCACCAATCCAACGCTGCATCGGCATGTCTGTGCTGCGTTTCATGCGCTTCGGTTGCACTGTTGTTCCATGTTGTTCCGTCAACCGTCCGCGCATGTCTGCCCGCTGACAGTGCTGCGCTGCGCTCTCCATGGTACCCACATTTCACCACCTTTTAAGATACCTTTTCAAATCTGTTCCAGATACCTGTTCCAGATACCTGTTCAGGCACCATCCGAGCCTGAGCCGGTGATCTTGAGGTATCGTTGGAAGTGCGTGTTCCACAGCGCGATGTCATTCATGCCACCCTCGACCACGAGGAACCTGCCCAGCAACCCAAAGCGTGAACATGTAAAATGCATTATCCATTAAGATGCTTGATCATTTATTGGACCGCTCTCCTATCCTTTAAGTCTTTCTACAAGAATCTTTCAGGAATTCTCTAAGAATCCTCTAAAATCTGATCAAATCCGAGACGTTGAGGTATTTTGACCTATTTTGCAGATGTATATTGAACGTATTTGAACGTTGCACATTGATTCACATCATTTCACATCGTTGCAGATGTATGTTGCATGCCCAGCTTGTGCCATTGCCTTTCGTGGGTCCAACCATCACTCAAGTCTGCTGGGTTGCTCAGGTAGCCACTGGAGCCCACGGCATCGTTCGTGATTTTGAGGAACCTCCTCAATACAGATTTGAACTACCCATGCAACCCACAAGTCATGGAATATTCCGCAGGAAGTTAGAACCATTTAGAAATTTAGAACAAGTGCTTAACTTAAGCTTAACCAAAGCTCCTGGAATGATGATGGAAATTCAAATACCCAAACAAACCTCAACGCCTCAACGCTACTTTATAAAGCACAATCGACCAAAACAGGCTGGTGGCGTATTCGGATTGATAATTGATAAGCCATGATAAGACAAATCCAATGTGACTTATTGATCCTTATTGATCCTTATTGCCAATATTGCCCTTACAGGAAGTTGCTGACTCCACACTTGGCACATCCGACATCCGACATCCAGAGACTTGTTGAAAGATGATGAAAGATTTGGATCATCCAAGATGGTCCAAGGTCCAAGCATCTTGTGATATGAATTGTAAAGAGCCACCGTCCAGCCCACAGGGAGATGATCCACAACTTGCTTCGACGTCGTCGCTTCGAATTGCTTCATTTCCACAGAACCCGAGCGCTCAGTGTGCGCCTTGCTGGTGGAAGCGGATCAACCGAGAATCGCACCGATCGAAAAAGATGCATTAGTCATGGATCGCCATTTCACCCAGAAAAGCCCGATCTTGGGAACCAAGCCAAGCTAGACAGCTAGTGGTCACTTCGCATTTTGAAGCCCTTTAAGAACCTTAAAGACTTAAAAACGTCGCTCTTGAAGAAACAACTTGAAACGCAGAGTGAAATCGGATGAAATCGGATTGGGCCTTGAAAGCGTGGCCGTGCTCGCAGATCAACTCCACAATGAGAAGAAAGCGAAGCAAAGGGACCAGCGTTGAAAACGATGAGAATGCCATGTCGAGGCTGTCAAGAGTCCGAGCTTGGGCTCGGTGCTCGATATTGCTACAATTTGTCGGGGACAATTGGAGTCAGTGAAAGGCTCGATCAAAAAAGGCCGCGCGAAGCCATGAAGTAACACATTTTGATACATTTTGGGTCATGCAGGGCCGCATTAAGGTTTGAATGGCCTTGGGTTGTTCGGGATCTTGCCTCGCATTTGCAATCAAAGATAGACCAGGTAGTCAAAGCCTAGAGACAACATGAGACAACATGCACTTGCTTTAGATCCTTGCAATACACTTTGATTGTGCCCATTGTGCCCACTGAATCTTTAGATCCTTGACACAGATATAGTGGCAAGAGTGTCGTTGCAGCCACGAAATGCCACTTCCAGATGCTGCAATATCTGCAATGCAGGACCAGGCAAGTTGCATCCCTTGGGACACGTGGGACACGTCTCCCTGCCTCTGCCTCAACATCTCGTTGTCAGCATGCGTTTCTTCCATCGAACAAAACGAAGCTGGCAACCAGAATTAATTGACTGCTCGACTGCTCCTCACATATTACAGTAATTATTACACGTCGTTACATGTCTTACATCCGTGCTTCTCTTGTCCCTCTCAAAGACCCAGCGTTTTCTTCCCAAAAGAATCCGAGAATCCTTCGTTTGCTGAGAACACATATGATGCAAAGCAAATTGCAAAGCAATCAGAAGAACTTCAACACAAATCCAAGGTGGAATCTTGCAAATTGTTGGGCCATGTTGGGCCCCAAGCTACTCTCAGAGTGTATTGTGACATCTCCTTCAAAGTGGCTGGAGCGCCGCTTGATCATGGAGCCCAAAACTGAAGAATCTCCACATGAAATGGATGCTTTCCACATGTGAGCGTTGGCTCCTGAAGTTTCATGTTGCGTCCTCCCTTTCGTTTTGCAAAAACACAGAAAGCATCTTAAGATATATCAAGATCATCAAGCTGTTCCAATCGGAATGTCAACTTGCCAAAGCTTTAGCACACAGATGCCATGCATTGCATTGCAGTGCTTTTCTCGTTTTGCCCTTTTTTTTGCGAGCGCTGCAGGGCTCAGATTCTGGACCAATCCAATCGAGACTCCAAAATGGGAATCACGGCATTCGCCCATTTGGAATTTCCCTGGGTCGCGGCCGGCGCGGGTCGAGGCCGAGTGGAGAGATTTTGAACGTTAAAAACACAGCATATCTTCACACGATAAAAAAGTGCAAAACTACTCTGTGGTTCGAATACCGGAATGTGAATATCAATGTCATTCGATGTCTACAATATCATGAATCGAAAGCCATAAATCGATGTAAATCTGTCAAATCATGTTCAATCATATATATATATATATGTTATAGAAATATATATAGAAATTACAGATCATATAGTATATATTATTTATATATATATATATATGGGGCACTCGTATATATATATATATAGACCATATACATATTAGACCATATTATGATCTCAAAATATGCGCTGGCGCACCTGCACTGACCAGTGACCCATCTGTCCCCAGTCGGCGGGATCCGACAACGAACATGGAGGCTTTGGATCCACAACGTCCCAGTAGACCTGGGCATCTTTCGGAGACCAGGGAGGGTCCAACTTTCACCAAAATTTCAACACAAAATGCCTTGAAAATCCTTGAAAATCCTTGAAAATCCTTGAAAGTTTACTTAGTTTACTTAGTTTAACTTCATTGGCTGTTCCAAAATGCCTTGGTTGTTCCTTTCCAGTGTTGGATGTTTTAACTCATTTTAAAAATTTTAACTCTTTTTTTTCCTCCAAATTGTCCAGCTGAAACGCGGCATCCGACATAGCCTATGACATGGGCCCTGGATCTCAAAAGGGCCAGGAATGGCGAGGAGTTCCAATGAGTTCCAATGAGTTCCAATGAGTTCCATGCTGACCAATGCCGAACAATTCTGACCGATGCTGACTGTGTCGACTTCTGCGACTTCCAATTGTTCGGCGTTTCCTGCGCACCTTTGGATCTTCCAATTGTTCGGCGGCTGCACGCCAGCATCGAGACATGTCCGCAGCAAAGGCCCTTTGATCTTCCAAGCTTCCGATGCAAGCCTGAACGGGAAGACAAGAAAAAAACGCTTTCTGAGAACTTAAAAGTCCTAAAATCCAAAGAAATTGTGCAATATGATCCAGGATAAAGATGATTTTCCACGGCCAGGGGTGCAGTACTTTCCAAGGCAACTTCGAAGTTGAGTCAAACTGAGTCTAAAGTGCAAGAACCCCCCTGTTCGTTATCTCGGAAAGGTGAAATATGGTGAAATACATTTGAAATACTGTATGATACTGTATGTTCTCAGCTCTGTTCTTCAAAGAAAGCAAACTAAAGCACCAAGGGACGCACACCGACTCAGGCGACGCAAGCAAAATACAAATTGCAACATCTGGACCTGTTGCAAGGTGCAGGTGGATACAGGTGGATACAGGTGGATATGATGCAGGTATACCATGGTATACCAATGGTATGCTCCAGTGGTGTGGTTTTGTTGGTGTCCAGGCTGTCCAACTATTCCAACTCCGCTATTCCCGAGTCTTCAGTTTTCATCAGTTTTCTATGTCCAATTCCTTTGACATGCCTCTGTGTTCTCGCAAGTGCCGTAGGAATCGTCGGAAGCCTGCAATGAGAGGCTCTTCACCTGCATCGAACAGCCCACCCTGGAAGTTCAAAGAAGATATCTCTGATCATTGGAATATAAAAACTCAATCCGTATCATCAGTTTCTTCAAACTGGATCAAAACCCGTATCAATTCGTTTCTCATCGAAATGTGACAACTTATGCCAGTTTGGATGTCCAATATGTCTGGCCTTTGTGTGAGAGAGACCACCAGTCATTTCCACCCAAATAAAGGACCACTGCATCAGGTTGCCACTCACCGTCAATACTCGTTGTCCTCGGAAGATCTCTGAGATCTCTAAAGATTTGCACATTTTGCACAACATTCACTAACTCTTGCTGCAACTGCCAGAGAGATAGTTGTTGCACGTTGCCAAGAGCAATCAAGAGATATCAAGACAAAACATGGCGAGTTCCAGCAGAGTTTCTGAGAACTACCCAGAGCTCGGGAGTACAAATCATGGAATGGTGCGTCAGCCGAACAGCCCGCGCCAGCATTCCAAACGACCCCGGCTCCACTCCATGAGATGTTGTGAAAATCTGCACCGAAGGCTTTGGCCACCAGTGCTGGCCAAGCCTGATTTGCATCTTGGTGTGCCACATTCACCTCAGTCGTTGAAACGATTGAAACCAAAACCCTCAAACAAAACCTGGGAACCTGCACATTGTTTGAACATGTTTAAGGATGTTCTATTAAGGAATGTTTAAGATAAATTCAACATAATTTCAACATGTGTGGAAAGAGGAAATCAGCTCCTGCTTTGGCCAAGACACTGTGAGCACAGAACGGAGGTTTGGTACTCCTGGTTGACTGGGGCCCAGATTTCCAAAGCCTGAGGTTTCCGAGTCGCCCAGAAACTCCAAGCGCTTCGGAGTGTCCTGGTACTCTCCGGATCTATCAGGTCATGGTCAGGTCATGGTACTTATGGAGTCTCATGGTACTCGACATGGTACTCGACATGACGTGACAGTCGCACTCGGCTCAATGGCTCCTGTGGGAGATCTTCCAAGGAACCATCTTCCAGGACCAGCCCGTGCAACGTCACGGAGCTCGTTTCCTTTTGAGTTATACTCCCAATCTTTGCCTCTGTTCGTTTCTGTACCTTAAGCGCAGGATGATGCAGGATGTCAAGTGTCAAGCCAACATAATGACATAAAACATAATGCGCAAGAGGTGTCAACGATGGAAATCTGCCCATATTCCCATACTGCTACCGCTAATAAAGCCTAAGACCCTGTAGTTAACGACTATATCATGCTATCATAGCACTACCATAGGTATTTACGTAATTCGGAAAATAAGGCAAATATCGCGAATCGAATATCAAAATCATCAAATCTACCCAAATTGAGCCCATACTGCTACTCAGCTACTCAAGTTGTGTAGCTACACTAGCCATGTCCGGGCCTCAACGATGCTTTCGCCATCCGTTGGCACCAGATAATCCCTGACTGCCGAGAAGGTCTTCAGCACGCAAACCAGGCCTCGTTTTGTTGGCCGGTCTGAACTCGCCACAGCATGCAGCGTTTTGGAGCCATCACGGCATCACCGTGCATCACTTGTGTTTGGACGACAAGATGTGACAAGATGTGACAAGATGTCTTCCAAGATGTCTTCCAAGTGGCTTCCATTGATCAAGACGTTGAAATAGTTTCTGCCACCATCCATTCGAAGCCAAGCTCGTGAGGCTGAGGTCTTGAACTTGAAGCTTGTGCAAGGCCAATCGAAACAAACGCCTGAACCAGACAAGAAACAGGTACGGTAGAATATTAAAAGAACATGAAAATAGACAGCATCGGACAAAAAACAAAACAAAGCAGGCAACAACGTCTTGTCCCTGGCTTATCCGTGATGTGAGAGTAATACACGTATTTAGCAATTGTATTTAGCAATTGACAGAAATGTATGGCACAACTTCTTCAGTTTGTACCATTTCGAGCGTTGGCATGTCGATCATTTCTCGATCATGTCATGCTCATTATGGTCTCATTATGGTTTCATTATGGTCTCATGATGGTCTCATTGTGCATTTTCCGAGCCTTCCTTGTTCTTCACAATGCGCCCGCGGAAGTGCAAGCGCCCATCCGTTGCCGGAACGAAACAGCAGCTCGGCGGCACAACGTCCAGCGCGTTGGCTCCGACACGGCTGGGACCTCCACCCATTGGTTTCTTGCCGTGCCAAATTGGCCGAAACAATGGCTGAAAGATGCTGAACTCAATGGAACTTAATGGAACTGAATGGCGTTGGAAATAGCTAATGATTCAAAATTAAAACATGGTAAAACATGGTAAAAACAAGGATTTCTAGAGAATCTTTATGTATTTGTCCATCAACAAGTATGAAGCCAGTCATAACTATGTATTTCCACGAAACAAACCTGTGCATGAAAGGTGCAAACTTCTCTTTGGAGCACGCAAGTTCCAATGTGAGCAAAACCTTGTGTTTGCCCCTTCAACCTGTTGCTTGATGGAGATTCTCAGTAAGGATTTATGGCAATCCCCATGAAACCAATTGGTATCACCCCGTATCACCCCAATCATCAACCAGGGGTTTAATGAAGTTTATGTGATTAATTGTGATTACAAATATTACAACTTGACAAGATCGACTTCGTGGCTCTTGTGTCATGGTCTTCACTCAGAGTATGGGATCTCAATGGCTGCGCCATGGATGATAGAAACCCAACCGAGCGCCAGGTAGGCTGTTGCAGGGGTGGAGGAAGCCGGGCTATTGCTATTATAAACTTATATAACCGTGTTTTTCCAGGCTTTTTCAAGTTCCCCAAGCCCACACCTGTGAAGTTGTCAACAGGTTTCACTCGGGGATTCTCTGCTGCCACTGAACATGTTCTACCGTGAGCCTCTTTTCTCATAAATCAGTCCGCGACTCGGATGCCAAAACAAAATCCAATTCCAACGGCATGTCAGCCATGATCAAAGCCACTAGAGTCGTCCATCCTGCCATATCTGCCATTGCTGGTCATGCTTCATCTCTTGTGATCCATGTCAGTTGATGTCAACTGTTTGATCAGATTTGGTCAGATTTGGTCAGATTTGGCGAACAGATTGACACCCTGCCTGTGAACGGTGCTGCTCCGTGACCCTCTCCTGTGTTTGGATCAAAGTTTTCCATGAAGAATCGCTGTCCTGACATCTGATGTTCATTTCGCGCACTAGGTGAACTTGCTCAAAGTAACAGGAAAAGTAACAGGAATTCACTGAGCAGACTGAGAGCCCGGCGTTCTAAGGTTCCAAGCACTGCTTTCACAAAGCCGGACTTTAGGGATTTGAAGGCCGTGTCAGCGAGATCCTGAAAAAAGGAATCACTGTTCTTGGACCCGGAATCAGAACTTCTTGCTTTCATATCTTTAATTAATTAATTAATATAATATATATATACATATACTATAAATATCTCTTTTATCTAGCCAGCCAAACCCATGTCCTTGAATTTTCCACTCTGGGAGGCACATCGTTGAAGCGCAGAGATCGTGAGGTAGTTCAAATTTCCCCAGATCTTTCCTCCTGAATGCTGTGTCACAGGATCCTCATCGTGATTGAACTTGCAATTCTTATCAAACAGGGCATGACATGTAAGAGATCACAGACTGTCTGTTGCAACGTGTTTCCCAACATGTTTCCCAACATGTTTCCCAACATGTTGATTGCAAGCATATTGCAAGCAAGTTACGCCAGTAGTCTTCCCCACTTCTGTATAGCTTATCTTTTGAGGATAGCGAGAGAACACCGTAGGCACTCCACAGTTCCCCAGCCTGCACCAGACTTTTAGGTGAAAGTAGAATTCTGGAAGACTGTCTTTGGATATTCGTCAGAAACAAGGTGAGTTGCCAATTACTTTATATTATCTTATATGAAATGAGATTATATATTGTATTATATTGTATTCAATATATTATAAATTAGTTTATATCATATATCATACTAATTATGTTATATTAATTTAAATTAATTTACTATTTCTATCTATTTCTATATACTTTGGCTCCTTTCAAGGATGCCCTGCCTTGCTTTTCGGCCCGGGCTGCAAAGCGCGTAGGAGCCGCTCCGCATAAGGATGATCACACGGCAGGTGCCCCAAGACCAAGGGGAATAATGAGACATATCCCAAGTGCGGCGAATGAACCAAGGCCTAATTTTT
>CAMXCT020005223.1:1030000-1184785 GCA_947184155.2 Cladocopium goreaui
CCCAACATTTTCCGGAAAATCCTTGACAAAGACACTGGCAGCACCACATGCTTGGCTTTCTTTCCATCAGTTGCAGGGGGTCGTCGGAGGAATGCTTTCACATGGCGTTTTGCGTCCCAAACACCTTGTCGCAGGTGAGCAGGGTCTCATCATAGGTGGAATGTGATGGGCCCGGGCACAGGACAACTGTTGGAAAATTACAATCACGTATCAAACCATTGGCTTCTGGGAAGCGCCTGACATGTTTCTTCCTGTTGTGTGCCTATGATTGCATTTTGATGAATAATGCAACACGTATGAGATGTGTGAAGAAGTTAAAGCAATGTCTGAGTCAACTAATTTCTTATCTTTAACTTTAACATACTTTAACTACAGACTTTATGACTGACCTCGGGCCGTGGGCCTGTGCTTGGTGCATCGGCTTCATGTTGAACAAGGGCCTCAGCATCGAGTAGCACAGTCCTGACATCGCCTGACAGAAGCGGCTCAAGAGCGTCTCAAGAGCGGCCGTGTCCCGCACCGAGACGTGATGAAAGTGTGGCTTTGACACTGCACTCGACCTTCGAAGGAACGAGAGATGACATATCGAGATGACATTTTCGATAACGAAAAATACGAAAAGACGTGGGAATATCTTGGGAATATCTCATCGTATCTCAATATAACAACTATATTGATGCAAGAATATTGTCAATAATCATCAGGAACTCTTACGACATTTTGCGACATCTAGCAACTTGTAGCAACTTTTGGTCATGTGGGATCCAAATAGCTCTTCTACTTTAACGATTTTTAACAGTGCACAGGTCTTGGAGGTCTCGCCTGAAGGACAGCAATGCGCTGAAGGGACCTACAATGGGATCTTCCCCGAAGATCTTCAACGATCTCCGCCTCAGATCCCAATTGCTGCGCTGCGGAGAGGCCCGGAGAGGCCGAGATAGGCTGAGCTCGGCACCAGTCACCAGCGGAGCCCAACCATGCGCCAGGGCCTTGGCCTTCTTGGCCTTGGCCTTCCACTCGCAAGGTGCTGTCGGCCTAGCGGTTTCGCCAGATCCATGTTGGCTGCATCATGTTGCATCATGTTGCATCAATATCACCTAAAATGTGGCTTCACAGTTGAGCTTTCTGGGGGCCTCAATGCCCAAATAGGGCATCAAAGAGATGGGCTTTGACTTGACACCTCAGTCCCAACATCGTAGGTTGCACATACTTCAGTGTATTGCAATCCATATCAATCCATATTATCCATAGCAATTCACAGGAGAAAACTCTTGTGACATTGTGACATCTCTGAGGCTCCTGACCCAAGGGCCTCACCTCAATGCGCGCGTGCCATTTGCGGGCGTCTTCCTGCCGGACTCGCATCCAAACCATGGGAAACGTCTCAGACTTACACATTGCTACACCTCTACGTATGGTACAAAGTGCCTGTGCCTACTGCAAAGGGTTTCCTTGTGAATGGGATCCTATTGCATCGGGCCTTCACGAAGGTTGTAAGCAGCTCATGGCCCAACTTCTGATCTTCAATGCTTTGATATCCATAGTTTCGACCATCCTTGGTTTCAGTATGTTTCAGTAAACCAACAAGACATCAATGACATCAACACACAAATCCGCGACTCCACGACTCGGACATCTTCGCAACGACATGTAACGACCTTCAGCCTGGCATCGTGTTCTTTCCAACTGAAGGCTTGGAGCTCCCCAGATTCGCACCTAAGCTGGACGGGTGCTGGACGCTATGTGATTGCTGTGTGGGCCTTGTTGGGGGGCCTTATTGGGGCCATGCACATCAAAATCATCAAACCAAAACAGAAACGCAGCAAAAATGGTTGCCATATGTTGCCATGATTTGGTGTTGACAGTTTCTGTACTTCTCAGACTGGGTAGTACCGGGATGTACCGGGTACTGTGGGATTCCGGGGGATTCGCGGTTGTTTTTCCCTCCAAACCGAGGTTCTCATGGCGCAGGATTTTGCCGTCCACAGAAGCCCAGGCGAGACCGAAGAGCAACGACCCTGGGTGGCGGCCCTTTACTCCGAAGTAAACGCCCGGCCTCGAACGTCTCAGGTTTCAATGAGACAATTCGTCTTTTAGTGATTGCGGGTTTCTATGGTTTTTTCATGTCTCTCTTTATTTAAGCACCAGCACTGTTTGATGCAGGGGTCCCCTGATACTCACCATACCATTGATACACCACGCCTGTATGTTCCCCAGGTCATCTCTTGTCGGTAGTCATCGGGGAAGATCTCTGACGACACCAAGGGGGGAACATCGCTGAGGTCAAACCTCGCTCGCAGAACTTTTGAACCGGTTTGCCATTGTATACATTGTACACCCCAAAATGGCGCTAATAGCTTTGGGATGCATCTGATTCTGATTTGGACAGATTTGCAAAGTGTTGCAAAGTGTTGCAAGCTATTTCGAGAAAAACACAGTTCTATTATGTTCTATTAAGGTTCTGTTATGGTCTATTGTAGCAACAATGCAACTGCATTTGCATCTCCAAATAGATCCGAGCAACTTCAACTCAGCTGGAGCCCATAACCAATCAAACCAGGCCTCAGCTTGGCTGGAGAATGGACCAAGGCAAAGGGCATGTCCCCAAGTGGGCCTCCCAAGCTGCAGCTAGTGGGGAAACCCCTCCCTGAATTTGCATAAACGACAACTACCGACAACAAAAAATTGTGAAAATTGGTTAAATAGATTCTCTGAGCGGCTGTGGCCACTTGAAGACACACAGCATTTGCGACCCACGGCCGCCACGACATTGCTCTGAAAATACGCAATCAGCTGGACATGGAGCTCTATAATGTTCCGTGTGGTTCTATGGTATATTTATATATTCGTTTATGGTATTTTTAGTGGTCGCATTGGATTCAATGGGAGCATCATCTCAATACACCTTTACATACCTTCCAATTCACTTCAGATTGGATTAAGCGATTCAAACACGCCAACGACGCGTCAAACGTCACGAAAATGATGCTTCTCATATGGCACATGGTGGAAACAGTGGAGACATCTGTCCCAAGTTTCAGGCCAGAAAGCTCACCGAAAAAAAAAAATGTTACAATGTTACACATCCGATCTAAATTAATTGCAAGATTTTTTGTTGAAATAATTTGAAAGAAAAATAGTTGATAAATTTCCCAATGTCAACACCATCTACAACCTATGTCATGACTTCCGTGAGGAATGCCCGCTTGGACAACTTGCAAGCCACTCAACATGGGAGCATTTTTCCTGTTGTATGCCTTACCCGATTGAATCCATGGTGAAACTGTCCAAAGGAGTGCGCTTTCAAAAGTTTCCGCGAACTTCACATCTCTTCACTCACAGTTCTTCACCCAGATTCGATTGCCAAGCTGTTGCTTTTGGAAATACCAACCTGAGCATATGACATGCACTGGCAAAGAGCCCCACAGACTTGCCTAGCATTGTTGAACATCTCCTACGGGACCACATGCTACATAGCATTTCCATGCATTTCCTGTTGTTTGATGTTGTCATGATGTTGTCATGATGTTGTCATGATGTTGTCTTTCTATCACCTGGATGGCAATGTATGGAAATGCATGGCGTGTTTTTGGGGACGCGGCCATCTGACGTAACATTTCTCGTTCCCGGATAAACTGCTCGACTTGCATGCGTTCCATCTGCCTCAAGGATGCTTGGTCCACGGGAGCTTATGAATGTTTGGGCCTTTATATGCCTTTATAATCTTTATACAATCGGTTTACAATCGGTTTGTTGCAAGGCTTAATGGGATTGATCCATGGTTCTCTGGGCCCTGGACGACACCTGCTGCAGTCCCACCAGTGCTGCGGCAACACGGTTGGAACTTTGCCTTGCATGGACGAAGGTAATCAGAACTCACCGGAAAGAACCTGTTGATACTTTTGACACTATATTGAAATTGGAAATATATGATGATATATTGAAATAGACTGAAGTATATTGAAATATATTGAAATAGATTGATTGAAATATGAAATACATTGGCAAAAATGCAACCTCAGAAATATGAAACAAAACTCAAGAGGGGTGCCAAGGGACACGGACAGAATGATGATAATGCTGCTGGTGCTGCTGGTGATGATGATGATGATGATGATGATGTTGCTGGTGCTGGTGGTGGTGGTGGTAGTGGGCCAGACAGACGGACGGAGGGACGGACGGGCAGACAAACAGACAGACACTGGGGAAATCTCCGAAATCCCCAGCTCTCCCAGCTCTCCCAGCTCTCCCAGCTTGAGGTCGCGGCTGTGTGCGCATAACGTCTCTTTCTATCTTCACCAGCATTGCCTAGCAAATCTTGCAAACTCAAAATTTTGAATGCTATAATTGGCTATAATCTCAACGTGTCAACGTGTCATAACATGTCACAACATTGGGTCTCATTGAGTCATCACATGTCGCATTTCACAGTCCTGGGATGTCCTGGGTTCCTTTGCGCTTCGCGCCTCGCCGTGCAACTTGGCTGCGAGGCTCATGGCGCCAGGCACCGCGGGGCCCCAAGGCGCACCACGCACTGTGGGATCTGGGCCAAACGGACGGCCGTCGTGGTTTGAGCCGCATCGAGCAGTCACAGCTGTCACAGGTATCATCGTGTCACGGCTCTCGCGATCAGAATCTGAAAACGACAAAAGTTGCGGCTGCCCTAGCATGTCTAGCATGTCTAGCATGTCTAGCATGTCTAGCATGTCTATGTCTCATTCTGTCTCATGCACGCCCCACTTTTGCTCTCATTTGCCTCAAGACTCGTTCCTCCAGACCTCAGGCTGGGAACATGCACGACATGGTCTTAGTTTTTCTGTCTTTATGTCTTTATGATGTTTCTATGTCTTTCTGTGTCCAAGAACTTGGGCGATGCATCAAAACATATCGAAACGGAAGTTGCAAGACGTTCGAAGCAACACAGATGAACAAACGCATACAATGCATACAAACGCTTTTATAGGGCTTTCAAATCTCTTTCAACAAGCGGCTCAATTTGAGGAGTGCTTGTGGTACTTCCTTCAACCTCTCAGAGCTTCAGAGCTGTTCCAAAACGCATGAACTGCACTCAGGCAGATACACTGCAAGCCACTACGGGCTGACTTCAGTAGAATAGAATAATGGCTGCATTTATGATGAATGGCAGTACTAGTCTGCAAAAATCAACGAGAATCAACGAGAATCAACGAGAATCAACGAGAATCAACGAGAATCAACGAGAAGTTGGGCAGTTGGACAGTTGGGCAGTTGGGCTTGTCATGGCTTGTCTCAGGCTGTGAGTCAAATCTTCGACCCTCCTCCAGGATGGCTACAGGCCGACGACGAAGAGGCACGTGCTGCACCAGCAAGGCTTCCAATTCTGTGACACGCGCCTGATCGAAAGATATGGAAAGATATGGAAAGTAGCAATATGTAGCAATGGGAAAAAAAGAAACATCTTGAGTTGATAGCAATTCAAATAATTATGTCATGAAAAAATACTCTTGTAACTCAGATTGGTCCTTTCGTACCTAAAGATAGGTGGAAGAGGAAGCAACAAACCTCAAAAAAGTGATGTGGACATCTGTGGACTTGCAGACCTCTGTATCTGGAAGCGCCAGCCAATCTTTTCTTCGAAGGCCAAGATGCCTTGGTTCACCGCAGACATCGGATTCAAAGATCGTCAAACCTGAAAAGACTCGCTGGGCAATACCGCGTTAACCCTTTCCAAATGTTCCAAAGAGATCCAGATACTGTGACTCCATCTGGAGGAGGTGACGTCGTCGTAGCCGCGTTGGGCCCAAGAGTTCGCCGGTGATGGGGCAGAACTCTGCTTCCGCCATGAGATGAATGGCCAGACCCGAAACGGTGAACTGGTTTGCAGGAAAAGGTCTGGCAGGCACATGTGCCTCGCAAACTCAAGCTCCAACTTAAGAAACGACAGGAAACTACAGCTTGAAGATCCCCTGAACTATGCACTTTGACTGCCTTTCCGTGGAGAATGCTAGATTGTTGCGTGTGTGAAAGAGCACTCCCCAAGCAATTCTTTCAATACTTTCGTTTTTTACATCACGGTCCAAGTGAACAACCCCAGTTTCCTTTGGATTTCAACCTATCTGAGATCCGCACATCCACTGGAACATACAGGTCGATGATGTACGGACCTATTGGAAATTTCTACAGGATTAAGATGGATTAAGAGGAACTATTTGAACGTCCCCAACTTTGCCAGCCTTGCCCCGCCACAATACTTCCCGCTAATCAACATTCAAAACCGTGTCAAAAGTCTGCAAGGCACTCTCTAATTTTCAGCAACAAGGAATTTCGAAGTGATCTTGAAAATCCCTTTGACTCCACTTCAACTACTTCAACTGCTTCTTGATCTACATATTGAATTATTACATAAATCTATATAAATCTACTGTATCTGTTCTAATTCTGCCTATAGAAGCCGCATGAACCTAACACGAAAGCAGCTCGGGTAGGATTGGCCTTTGCGACGTCTTGGGCGCGCTTTCAGGGAAAGAGCTGCAGCACACGTGGCCAATTCTCGATGATACGGCCGCGGTGGCCTCAGGCTACGGTGGCATGTCATGGCTGGTGCTATGGTCATACGAAGTCACAAGATGTCACAATATGTCACAATGTCCCAGTGACGCATCGATGGGTGCATGATGTACTCGACTCAGCCTCGGGTTTGTGAAACAACGAGTGTTGGAAATTGGAAAAAGATTGAAAAAAAACACGTTAAAAAAACTAGCTTGGCTCTTGCTTGCAGTCTTGGAGGGTTTCACCACATGCATCTGTCTCATTGTGTCTCTGAACATGCAACAAGACAACAGAGAAGCTTCGCACTATTCCCTTCACGGACTAAGGAAAGCACAGTGGTTGCCAAGAAGGTGAAACCCCTTCCAGCAAGTGTTTGCGTTCCAGCATGACCTTGGCTGTGCCAGCTGTGACCGGGCACACAACTCATGTGATTCATGTCACCTTGGCAGAGCTTGAAAGAATTCCAAGTCTGTCTCATCTTGATCTACGTTACGCCACGTAAAAAAAAATTGTCTGAACACGTTACATATACGTTACATTTACAACTTGGATACAACTTGGATACAACTTGGATACAACTTGGATACAACTTGGCAATACTTGGCAGCACTGGGTGCCCTTTTTGACCCTTTTGCCAACTTCGGCCCAAGTTTTGCCAAATGATTTGCCAAATGATTTCCAAGATTTGCCAAGCCGCAGTGAAAAGAATCCGTGACATCATGTGCTGTCGCTGACGTCCACCTATGGATCCCTGGCGAATGTATTCCTCAGATCGGTGTCACGCTGACTGCCATCGCGAGGGGATGAGGGGCTGTGAATTGCATCGTTTTCGGTTTTAAGTTTTAACCAAGCTTCTTCCATGGCAGCAAAGAACATATCTTCACGCAAACATCCTGCACCGAGTGTGGAGTGAAACATGACTTTGCAGCCCCAAAAGCGAGCTCTGCAAAACGGGTTTGTCTTCAGTTTTCGGTCTTCACAACAAAAGTGGCAAGGCAGAACTGCTCCTGCCAAAGTCAAGCCGTCCAACAAACACGACAGCTGCTGTGGAGTGAATCCACTGATAGACACCAGCGCGGCATCCGAAAACGGCCCTGCCAGGACTTCCTTGTCGCCTCGGAGTGAAGATCATTTCAAGACAGCTCGGGAGCTCGACGTCATTGGGTTGTTTCCACATGGTTTCAACATGGTTTCAAGAATTTTCTTGGACCTAGCAGGCCGAACTCTCTTGATCCCGTTGAGCTACCTGAGGCAGTGCTGCCAAGGCACGAATGGCTACCTGCAAAAAGAACACAGCGGAATGAGAAAAAAACAATTGTCGGTCACGGCATCTCCACTTTAGACGCAAACGGAGGCAAAACCGTATTGTGCCTTCCCAAAGCCATGAGCAATCCTTAGATCACATCAGAACCCCTCTGACACAGTCAGCTCATCCCAAGGCTCATCCATCTGCATCCCCAAAACGAAGAGCTTCTGCCGCTTCCGAATCATTCCATCATCATTCCATCATTCCATCTTTGCTCAGCTTCTGCCAAGCATCAACGCCATGTCCACAGGAGCCAACCAGTCCACGCGCTCGTTGATTCGTTGGCCCAGCTGTTGCCACAACGGTCCACGCACACCAAGGCGCCCGAAGGAGTGGCACACCATCGTCAAATACTTCCCTTCCTGCGTGACAATGCAACAGCCGCAACAGCGTCCAAGCTGGGGCTACGCGGCTACGGCAAACGTGGAAGTCATCTTTTTGAATGCTTTGGGATACTGGAATACAACGGCCGTTCTGGACACTCTCACCTCATAAACCTGATTTATTGAAGATTCTTCACACTGCAGGGTCCAGCTGCTCGACCGCTTTCATCAATTGGCCATTGATGCTCTTGAGCAACTCCACGTCACGGACGCTGAGCCTGAAGGCAAACATGATCAAACACGAAACAAGTTCCAACAAGTTTATCATTGGAAACTGTTTCAGATTGTTTCAGAGCTTTGAAACCTTGGTTCATTTTTCTTTCCGATCCAAGTCTGGTTCAGCGCAAGCCCAAGAAGCCTCGCCTGCCATAGGCATGAAGTATCACCACCAAATTGTGCGGGTGCATCCGTGCCATTCGATATGATTCACGAATCTCCGCGCTGTACTTCTTCAATAGACGTTGCTCTGGCCAATCAAAACCTGATAAACATACAGTGCAAACTTTCGGAGTTTATTGGTCGATTTATGTCGATTTAATTGCCATGTTCACTGTCCCAAAACCCCCAGGTGTGACATCATGTGACATCATGTGACATCGTGTGACATCGGTGCCAAGGAACGAGCCAAGAGAACGGCCAGCAGAACCAAAGTGCGATTGCTCAAGGAGCTGAGATGACGTCGGATACGTCGAGTGGCACGGAAGAGTTCTTCTCCTGGCCGGGTCCAGACTAAATATGAAATATATATCATATATTCGCAGTGCAAAATTACACTTGCGTAGGCGCCTTCAACAAGCCAGAAAAGAACAACAGAAAGACAGTCTGAGATGCTAATGACGACGACCCCTTTCGGGGGAGGGACTTTTACGGGTGGACATGTTCCAGAGCCTTCGGACCAAAGGACACGTGATTTTGATATATATTTTTTTGAACTGTTAAAAAACATGTGTCCCTGCAACAATGGGGTTATAAGCAAAAAACATGGGATTACAACCAACAAAAAGTGTAGCACAGTGCAATTTTGTTGAGCTTCTATTGTCACCAACACAAGTCCATAAACTTAAAACATATTTTCCTTTAATAATTTGGGGTTTGAGCCAGTGGGCGACTGTATACCATAATTATAGCCTAATGATGCTAATACCATTCTGGTTACTCTTTTGAAACCCCGTTTTGCTCTGTTTTCCCTCTGGGAGACAAGGGCTGGCCCGTTTTGAGGAAAGGGATCAAAATAAACCACTTAGAGCAGCAGCTTAAAAAAAATTGATACATTTATGAATATATGATGAACAAATAATCGTTAGATTTTTTCACATGTTCATAAAATAGTAATAAAATGATGTGCAAGAACCCTTACGGGGGGGTGCCCAAAGCTTTTTTCTTTATTTACAAAAAAAACGTTTGGGGCACCCATGGGCACCCCTGTTATGGGAGCACTATGGGCTTCCATTTTGGGAACGCTACGCGCTTCCATTTTGGGACCGCTACCCGCTTCCATTTTGGGAGCACTACGCGCTACCATAATGGTCATGTGGATTTCAAATTATAGCCACGTCTATCCGTTTTCGAAGAGAATCAACAGCCTCCTATATGTGGCCTGTGAGCCTACAGGTCAGAGTTCCTTCGGATGTAATTGGCTCTCTGTATAAAATGGGTTTGCGTAAAAGTTAGTGTGGGTAAAACCATGGTAAGAGCTGGTTGGTGCAAGAGATGTTTGCTATAAAAGCTGGCCAGGGGGAAAGCTGGATGATGTGAAAGCTGCCATAGTTAGTGTAGAAAGGTGGTTGGTCAGAAGACTGATTTGTGTGAAAACTAGCTGGTGGAGTGGGTTGCTCGAAGCTGTTTGATGTGCAAATATGTGCAACCTCGTTGGTGTAAACATGCTGTAGTTGTTGAAGAACAAAATTGTCTGAACAAAAAGCAAGTTAGAGGAGCACACAGTTAGCGCGCAACAACAGCATGTAGAAAACATCAGAACATTCCATATTCTACGGGAGAGAAGAAGAGAGGGAGGAGACAAAGAGTCACGGCACTGACAACATACGAAAATTGGAGGGGATTTGTTTCGAGCCACACAAGCATCTGCAAATGGGGACACCTAGTCAAACGCCACACAGCCTTGAACATCCACAGGATTTGTCGGCAAATTGATGGCATGAATGTTAAAACGATAAAGGCAACCATCGAAACTAGGAATCCCTAAAAGATCACTGAAGAACCTATGGAATAGCTTAACCAAAAATACAAAAGGGCTTGAGATGGTTAGAACATGCTTGGCTGCCTCAACAGGCTACTCCACTATATTTGTAGCCATTGGTTTGGTCTGATTGCGAGGATAGGGACAACAATGAAAATGCGAAATCCAAGATCAGGGCGAGCCCCACTGGAAATGTAACACCCTCACAAAAGCGTATCAAAATCACAACAAGATGGCTAAAACACTCCCTCACAAACTGTTGCGACGACATCTATTTGCAAGAATCACACGGCAGTACAAAAAATGAAACCGCCCAACCCAACCTCTACGCAAATGGTTGGTGCATGATTGCTTGCCTGCTGAGACCCCTGGTGCCCCATCGTGGGCAACACATGAAACGTGGATAGCTTCGATAGATGATCGTCCCAGAATTCATGTATGTATATACCATTACATACCTACAAAAAATTGAACCTGAATGCCGTTTTGTAGGCCTGCTTCGCCATTTGGGGGATCATCAAAGTTTTCTTGGTGAAAAATACCGGTATAGACATGTTTGGTTTTGACGAGCGCTTGACTTGTTTGGTCCTGGACCAATATCCTGGATTTTCAGGCCGTTTTGCAAATTTGTTTTTCAGTTTTGAAGATTGCTTTGAAGCTGCCATTTGCAAAAAGTATACAAAATAAAACATCTCTGGAACGGGGACAAGAAGGGAACACGCATCCATATGGATATCATGAGCACCCAAGCTTGAATATTGCTTTGGGTTTGGGGATGAAGTTTATGAGGCTTGCCTGTGCCCAGGAGAGAAGTTAAAAATACCGAGTGTTTGTCACAGTCAATGTGCTAAAACGGATGCCGAAGTGCGATTTACGGTAGGTTTCGTAACTTCCAATTTGACCCGAATAACAAATAACAGGTTTTGATAAGCAAGTATATTAGTTACTAGTAGGCAGGTATAAGTAAGCAAATGTCCTCTGCCATTTGCTAATGAAGTACAGTACAGTTGGTTATCAAAGTCGCATTGAAATGTATTGAAATGCCTCCGGATTTGGGCTACCTTTTTCTCCTTGCCCCTTTCCCCCTCCCTAGGCATGTTGTGACATCTTAAGCCAAACAGCCCTTCAGCAGTTGCAATGTTGCTGTGCGGGTGGGCACATCGTTGGGTGGATGCTGTCGCGGATTTTTTCCCATAAATCAAAATTTGACCACAGTGATGGCCCTTTACCAGTTTATAAGTCAGTTGTAACCCCATTTATGGAATTATAACCCCATTTATGACCATTATTAATCATTTAATATCATTTAACTGGTAAATGGACCATGCAGGAATTACTTAATGGCCAATGAGTCAAAAAAAAACGTCTAAGAATCCATGAGGTTTTTTGTCTGTGAATCCAAGAGGTTCGTCAATAGCCCGAAGAGTTCCTCAATGTCCCGAAGAGTTTGTCAACGTTCGTCAATTTTCCCAAAAGTTCGTCAATATTTTTTCAACTTCGTCACTTCGTCAATATTTTCTTACTACGTTCGTCAATTTTCCTAAAAGTTCGTCAATTTTTTTTGCGTTCGTCAATTTTCCCAAAAGTTCGTCAATATTTCTTCAAGTTCGTCAATTTTTCCAAAAGTTCGTCAATATGTTTTTATGTTCGTTAATTTCCCAAAGTTCGTCAATATTTTTTCAAGTTCGTCAATTTTCTCAAAAGTTCGTCAATTTTCTCAAAAGTTCGTCAATATGTTTTCAAGTTCGTCTATTTTCCCAAAAGTTCGTCAATTTGCCAAAAGTTCGTCAATTTGCCAAAAGTTCGTCAATTTTCCCAAGAGTTCGTCAATTTTCCCAAAAGTTCGTCAATTTTCCCAAGAGTTCGTCAATGTTCGTCAATTTCCCAAAAAGTTCGTCAATATTGACGAACTTTTCCCTGGGTTTTTTGCATTTATTGACGAACTTTTTGGTGAAATTGACGAACATTGACGAACTTACAAATTATTGACGAACTTTTGGGAAAATTGACGAACTTTTGGGAAAATTGACGAACTTTTGGGAAAATTGACGAACTTTTGGGGAAATTGACGAACTTTTGCGAAATTGACGAACTTTTGGGAAAATTGACGAACTTTTGGCAAAATTGACGAACTTTTGGGAAAATTGACGAACTTTTGGGGAAATTGACGAACTTTTGCGAAATTGACGAACTTTTGAGAAAATTGACGAACTTTTGAGAAAATTGACGAACTTGAAAAAATATTGACGAACTTTGGGAAATTAACGAACATAAAAACATATTGACGAACTTTTGCGAAAATTGACGAACTTGAAAAAAATAGTGACGTACTTTTGTGAACATTGACAAACATGAAAAAGTGAACATTTTTTTGAAAATTGATGAACTTTAAAAAATATTATTTAACAACTATTAACTAACTTTTCGGAAAATTGGCGAACTTTGTTGGAAATTGACGAACATTGACGAACTTTTTGCGATGAAACTGTCGATTCATTGACGATCCTTGTGAGTTCAAAGACACGCCCGCGGAGTCGTTGAATTGGCAAAGGTTAACTTGTGAGATCTGTTCAGACTGGGTAGTTGATTGTTGTGACCATGTACCTGCATGATGATTGTTTTTAGCTTCTCCCATGTCTCCTCTGCGCTTTCTTGACGGTTTAAACACTACTGACAAATTACATGCGAAGTTTGGTCTACATGTACTGGATATAGGGTCTACCCACATTACGTGGGAGGATCTAGTTTAGTGGAATTCGCTTCAAAGTTTCAGCTCACTGCATCGAAACAGAGAGAGAGAGAGAAATAAATAAATTTGAGACATAGACTTATAGACAAACCAACGAACTAATAGATCAGTGTTACGTTGCGATATCAATGCAGTATGGCAAATAATCCAAGACATGTGGTAATTGTTAGAAGCTTGTGGTTTCCATGAGAATTTTGGGGACCAAAAATCCGCAAAATGCATTGCGCGTACCTTTACACCATGCAAACCCAATGAACAGTGACACTTGTGGGAACATGGCACCCAAAAATAAGGTGCACCAGAGGTATTTTGTGTACGTTTTGCCATGCCAATGTGTGCAAACCCAATGAAAATCTTATTTAGATTTTCAGGAAATCACAAATAAGAACCATATTCATTTTTCGCAAGGTGGGGGAATGCAAAAACATTTCAGATCACCTGAAGAAAGTGGCAGCCCAGTAGCCAACTTTCTTCCGGGCATCTCCCAGGGGAGGCTCAAGGAATTGAAGGAGTAGACATGAATAATCCCAAATTGGTTTTTACAGCGTTTTTTTTTGTTGTTTCTTTCCAGACATCCACAAACTGAACTCAAACCCTATACAAGTCTTGGCTGAGCATCAATGTTTATCGGATGACATCTCCCAAGTAAACTCCAAGTGTATGTCTATAATTCCGGATTCGCTGAAGCAAGAGAACCGTACTTGGCGTTCCTTAGTGTTTTTGCTTAATGAGACATCAGTTTAACAATGGCCAAAATAATCCTCTTCTGTGCGCGTTTGGTTCCACGCAGGCATGAACGAGGTTCTTTATTTGTAGGAATGGTCACGTAAGCTATCACAGCAGTACTAGCGTTCGCATAAATCGCTTCCCAGACATGGGTAATGCTCGCTTCGACAGGTCTGTTTCAAAACCCCTTCCAACTTGTATTTCTAGTGATAAATAACATGACATTGGCAGTTTGTAAATGCGTTTTTAGAAATGCTGGCTGACTTTCCGCGACAATTTAGTTTTTTCCCTGAAAACTGTTGCTTACGTGAGCAAGAAAGTCAGATCATCATCACCCCCATAAAAAATTCACTAGATAAGCAGATTCAGGGTCACCGACTATCGAGATCATGCATGATGAGCTTCAAATCACCGAAAACTATTCAGAGCGTATATATAGGTTGCGAAATGCTCAGGAGTTGCAGAGCAAACCTGATCGTCCGTTTGCAAGTTTACTCCACAAGGGTAATTGTTTTCAAAACATCGAGGTCCATTGACAAACTTTTGGTGACGAACTTGCATGCCCTGTCAAAAATATGACAGCAACATGATACTTATGAATGTTCAAAGCAAGAAGTACGCGACGCAGGCTCCAGCATGAACAAGCATAGATTGTTTGCTTCTGCCTGGGAACTACAATTTGTTACCTGTCCTCACCAATAATTTTCTTATGAATCAGTTGTTACTCGAGAAACGGAGGTGTTGGGGCAAAAAGTGAATAGAACGTAGGCATTCAAAAAAAGACGCTGTTGGCAAAGGATTGGCGTTTTTTTTTCGGGATCAATATGATGTATAGTAGAATGTGCAGCAACAGATGTAAGGGCAACCAAATGCACACTACCAACATGACCACACATGTGCCTATCTACAAAGTGCGTGCCTGTGTACATGATTCTGACCATATGATAAGTGCGTGTAGAACCAATTCACCCCCTTTGTATATAATTATTGTGTTTGGTACTCTCACACAGAATAAACACATACACAACTACACAGACACCCAGGTTATACCTATCACCCACCGAGTTAATGCAAAATTGCGACTTCTCATATGCCACCAAGCCTATGGTCCAGGTTGATCCAATCGGATTTTACGTTGTGTTTTTTATGTTTTTTTGCAGGGCATCTTGCCTCCCAAAAAGGAGAACTGATCCGATTTGTACTGTATTTGAACTGAAACATTTTTTGGTACCATTTAGAAGAAGACGCTTTCTTCAAAGGCCATGTAAAATACTATTGGATAAACTATGGTCAATCTAGGCCATTGCAATCTCATATTATCACTTTGGAAGGGAACTGTACTGCTACTGCTGCTACTGCTACTGCTGCTACTGCTACTGCTACTATTGCTAACACTGCCAATACTCTTCGTCAGCAATCAAGGCACCAAAAAAATCCAACTTGTTAGGCTTATCTAGTTCTATATTTTTCACAAAAAAAATACCCAGATCAAACAATTTTGAAAGCATACTCAAACGATAATTATGCATGTTTTCTCTATCCAGCTTTAACGACTACAACTATATACATATTTTTATGCAACAGCATTTTTCAACTGATTTGCTCACTTGCTCTCCTGGTTGCTGTTCAAGTATGTTTGCCTGCTTGTCTCTGTTACGGTCCTTTCCCAATACATGACTAAATTGCGAGTCCCAATTTTCAGTTGACACAAACACAAACGCGAAATTGAAAACTGACAAAATCTAATACATATATACGTAAATAAATATATATATATGTTTTATTTGTAGCATACATATGTATATATGTATGTGTATATATATATATGTATATGTTTCAAAAGCGATGTAGGAATCGCTAGCCAATGTCACGACTGGTAAGCCCTATCCAGTTCGTCTGAAATCACTTGAAATCAATGGCATTCTTTTTGTTTTCCTAGATGTTCAAGAATGAATCCTAGAAACACCAAAATCAACACCAACTTAGATTTGTACCATCAACCCCTTCCCCCGAAAGGGGTCGTTGTCATTAGTAGTCTGAGATTGATGATTTGGGCATGGAAAGCAGACGCTGCGACCGATGACAATAGTTGCTCTGTTGTCATTGATGAGCATGGTCGTCATGCGAACACAGTGCGGTGTTCAATTGTCCATCTCAATTGCAGATACTATGCGCTGGCCAGGGCGCTGAAACGTGCAGTCCAACAAAGTAAACAAAGGCACCTCAATGAGGAAATCGGGCAAATTAACGACAAAACAGCTGCAGGAGAAATTCTGCACCGGCTTCGTCCGTTTTTGGGCTCGTCTAACCCAAAGAAACAGAAACGACCCAGTTTGCCCTGTGTGCGCACTGCTGACGGCGATGTTTGCCAAACCCCAATTGAAGCACAAAACAGATGGATTGAGTACTTTTGCAACATGGAGGGAGGTGACAGAGTTTCCCATGCACAATACAGGGCTTGGTGGCGTGAAAGTCTTGAGCACTTCCGATGCACTGGCCCTTTCAAAATTCCTGTCTCTGAGGTACCTAGCCTGGTTGACCTTGAACTTGCGTTTCGCAGGGTTGCAGTTGGCAAAGCCATTGGTGAAGATGGAATCCCGCCAGAATTGTGCCGATACCAGGCCACGGAAATGGCCCGCCTCACATATGCCACCATGTTGAAGGTGCTCATCCACGGACAAGAGGCCATCGAACATAAAGGTGGACGTCTTGCAGTAGCCTGGAAACATAAAGGTGATGCCCGTGATTGTTCCAACCATCGTTCTCTCCTTGTGTCCAGTCACGTAGGAAAGACAGTGCATCGTGCACTCCGGCAAAAGCATCACTCGATCTATACCAGATACATGCAAGCACAACAACTTGGAGGGAGACCTAAAATGCCAGTAGGAATCCCACTCCACCTTTCACGAGCATTTCTCCGTTGGCAGGCCAGGCTTGGTAAACCCACTGCATTAGTGTTTCTTGACTTGACCGAAGCCTTTTATCGTGTCATAAGACCTTTTGCTGTTGGTGGATGCCTCACTGATGAACACATTGCTTCAATTGCAGGTAAACTCAAGCTTGATGCAGACGCCTTGCACCAGTTGCATGCAAAAATCCAGGAGCCCAGTGCACTTGAGGAAGCAGGTGCGTCACCTGTCGTCCAGAGAATGTTTCAAGCGCTGCATTCCAACACTTGGTTCCGTATTGGCCAGCAAGAGGACATTGTCCATACGACCATAGGTTCCAGGCCGGGAGATAGTTTCGCTGACATAGTGTTTGGCTTTTTGTGGGCCAAATTGCTCAGGTCTTACGAGATTGCATTGGAGAAGCATCTGATCCTTGAACATGTCCCTGTGATTGAATTTCCCAGCCTGTACCGTTCAGAGCATGATGATGGCCAAGCAAAGCACACGCCTTTCATAGGCCCAAACTGGATGGACGATTTGACCATCTGTTTAGCTGCTGATTCTAACTCTGGTATCGAACGAAAGGCTTGCACTGCGCTCAGCATCCTTATTGACAAGTGCCATGAACTCCAAATGGAACCGAATTTAAAGAAAGGTAAAACCGAAACCATGTTCACCTTCCGTGGAGCACAAGCCCGAGTGTTTCGACGCAGATACTTTGCGGAAAGACCCCGTCTGCCAGTTGTCTGTGACAGAGGCGTTTTTGAAGTCAATGTAGTCAGCAGGTATCTCCATCTCGGAGGACAATTGCACCATAAGACAGTTGACAAAATTGAAGTCTCGCGTAGATTGGCAATTGCGCATCAAGCTTTCTCCACGCACAGGAAAATCCTGTATCACAACCGATGTATTGCTTGGGACAAACGCAAAGACATGTTCATCACATTGGTGCTGAGCAAACTTGTGTACGGACTGGAGTCGTGGACACTCCGATGTCAAAGTTCCAAGAGTCAATTCTATGGTGGGGTCATGAAGCTTTACAAAAGACTACTGAAAGTTCCACATGACTCGCACATTGATGATCTGGAGTTGCTCGTACGTACGGGCATGCCCAAACCAGACGAATTGCTTCGATGTTGCCGTTTGCGGTATTTTGGCACACTGCATAATTGTGGCACCAGTTCGCATTGGGGCGTCTTGCAGGAGGATCATGAGTGGATTACCTTGATCCGAGATGACATGAGCTGGTTGTGGGAACAGATTTCAAGCACATCGAACCTTGGCTCACCAGAGGCCCATTTCCCGGCATGGCAAGAGGTCCTGGTGTTTCATGGAGGTTTCTGGAAGAAACTCATCAAACGAGGACTTGCCCATGCAGTTGCACAAAGAGAGAACTACCACCATGCGCTCATGCTGCATCAAGAGGTTGGCTCCATCTTGCAACAAGCTGGATGGGTGGACAACACTCCATCCGCGCAGTGGTGTCAAGTTCCTGATCGGCACTTTGGGTGCATGCAGTGTGCCTGCAGACATCTCACTATAGGAGGAGAAGCAGCGCACATGTTCCGCAGACATGGACGTGTTGCGCCGGCACGTTGTTTGTTTGAAGAAACCCACTGTCCCGCTTGCTTACGGGAATATCACACCAGAGCAAAGGTCCTTGCGCATCTGAGAGGGGCAACACATTGCAGACAGACACTCATTGGCCGCAAACAAGTGTGTGTGCCTGCTCCTGGCACGGGATCTGTTGCTGACCTTCAGCTAGCAGCACAGACTGACGATGCTCTCCCTTTCATGCAAGCAGCAGGACCAGTCCTACCACCAGGTAGACTGCAAGATTTTGACTCATATGATACAAGACTTTTAGAAGACATGTACCTCAGACTTCTTGATTGTGATCAAGTGGCACAGATCTTTGACGTCTTGCAAGATGAGATCAAACAACACCCAGTAAGCTGGACGGTTTGCCGTAAGACTTTGGACCAATTTTTAGACCAATTTACTGAAGCAGATGCTGAAGTATTGTTGGTCTCCTTCCAGGAAGTCAGACAATGCATGCAAAGGTTGAAAGAGGCGGAGGCATGGCCTTTTCTCTTGCAAGCGTGTTCTAGACAGGGATCTGCCCTTTCGTGTGATGTCTCACATTGGGAGCAATGGTGTGGCGATCTTGCGCGACAAGAGGAATTGCCATGGTGTGACGTGCAACGATTGCCACGGTCCTTGAGCAGACAGAAAGTGATCTTACATGCATACGCAGGACGCCGCCGCAGAGGAGATATTGAATGGTATCTTGAAGCGGTAGGCAAACAGCATACAGCTTGTCAGATTTTTGTGGCCTCAGTTGACATTGTCATTGATTCTGAGTTTGGTGATATTTCCAAAGCACATATACGCCAGTACTGGATCGGTCACATCACCCAGGGACACATTGTCGGCTTCATTGCGGGTCCTCCTTGCAACACTTGGAGTCGGGCACGTCATCACATGCTCGACAACGGCAAAGGACCAAGAGTGGTCAGAACGCCGACAGAGCCCTGGGGACTATGCTCTTTGAGTCTCAAAGAGCTGAAGCAGGTCAGTATTGGCACGCTACTTCTGAGTTTTGCGTTTCAAGGCATTGCGGCCCTCTCCATTCATTCAGGCACGGGCTTCGTTGAGCACCCGCGTGATCCAGAACAAGATCACATGGTCACCATTTGGCGGTTGCCGATTTTACAATTGTTGTTGCGGCTCCCCAACATGCGCTTGATTCACCTGGCCCAGGGGTTGTTTGGCGCTCCGTCTGCCAAGCCTACTACCTTGTTAGTGCTGGGAATGCGAAGCCTTGAGAAAGAATTGAATATACAGAGAGTTGCTGCAAATTTGCCTACGGGCACCTCAGTTGGAAAAAGCGAATCAGGCCAATTCCTGACGGCCCCATTGAAAGAATATCCTCCTTCTATGTGCCGTGCAATTGCGCAGGCACTATTTTTGGACGTCACCAGCACTGAGTGCGATGACAGCTGCCTCCCGGCGGACCTGACCAAAAGATGTGAAGCTATGGCAGGGAAGCTGTTTGGAGAGCACATTGGCCATGATGGGTAGATGCAACTTCCATCATTTTTGGCCTGGTTTTTCATTTCCGTGGAGCGGAAAGCAGAATTCAAGAAGAATCTGCCGCAGCGAGACTCGCAGCTAAGTGCAGTTGGAAAAAAAAAAAATATAATTATACATATATTATTATATATATATATTTATTATATATATGAAATATTATGAAATATGTATGATTTTACTATACTCAACAAAATAATGATATCAAATAGATTGACAAATATTACATAATATCTATATAGTTCTTCATGCAATGCCGTTTCCAGCTCAGTGATCTGTGACTGTCACATCAGTGATTCGATCCTGGAAAAATGCCATGTTTGCCAAACTCGTAGAGGATGTAAACAATGCCCTTGGGCGAAATGAAGTGCATCTTCTGTCGGAAGTAGGCAGCCACAGCCCTCAAAACTCTGGCCCACAACTTGTGCTCTTTCTGCTCAGGGTTGCGTGGCTTCAAACGCCGCTTGCGCATGCCATAGAGAATCCTCGAAATTCTTCACACATACGTGATTGAAAAAAAATCGCAATCATTGCGGACAAATCATCATTCTACAACTCCCACTTCTAACGCGACCCACATAGAAATACATCGAAACACAGGGACTGGGATGATGTACACTTTAGACCCACACTGAGTCATACTGAGTCAAGGAGTCAAGGAGCCAGGCCATATCAAACTCCGTCCAAATCTCGGCGTTCTTCATCATCAGCTTGAGCATCCGGTAGTAAAAGCCTCACACGGAAGGCATTCAAGTGGTGATAGCATGTGATAGCATGTGATAGCGATGTCCAAGGCCAACTGGCGCCATCAAAATCCGTCGTTTTTTTCCAGTTTCTCCACGTTTCTCCATGTTTCGCATTTCCAAGAAACGATCTTTGATCTTCACATTCGCCTTTCCAAGCGCGTGCATGGTAAGGCAAATCTGGGAGTGCGCTAAACCCGGTGCTCCACTCTTCGTCTTCACCGTATGTCGCTCCACTGCCCGCCTCAATGAAGAAAAATGATCAAAAATGGTGACCATGTCATGACAATGGATCCCATAAAAGATATAAAAGTCCTGAAACGCTTGACATCACAAGCTTCCCTTTCAACACTTCATCACCTATATCTATAGACAAGACATGGTCCGACACGGTCCGACATGGTCCGACTCGTCTGAACTCTCCAAGTTGCGCCAAGTCCCACCACATCTCCTTCTCTCGAACGCTCAAGCGACCACAAGACACCATTGCTGCCACCAACCTGTAGCAAAGCTTCATAAAGCTTCATTGATCTTTGAAATTGCCAAGGGTTTCTTTAAGTTTCTTTAAGTCTCTTGTGTTTTACAACAACTCCTTTGTCTAAACAGATTCATAGGCCAAATTTTCTCAAAAACAAACAGCTCTTGAAGCAAAAGCCGTGGGACTGTGCCGGCGAAAGTTTTTTGACCTCCTCTTTCAAATCCTGCTTCAACTGGATGTAGCGACCATCTCGCTCCAAGATGGGGTCACGGATGGAGGTCCGTGAGAGCTCTTGAAAGTGATAGACCTGTGCAGCTCAGCGATGCTCAGCCTCTCTATGACATTGCACAGCAAAACAAAAGTGTCGTAGGACCAAGTCGGTTGATCAAAAAGTCCTCATTGTGGGTTACCCTTCAAATCATTTCTGGCACACGAGCTGTCTCCAACATTCTCCAACGAGAAACATGATTGGAACGTTCCAGGATGTTCCAGGATGTTCCAGGATGTTCCAGGACAGAAGACATCTTTGGAATCTTTGGATCGAAATTTCCCCAGTTTCAACGGCCAATCCCAACCTTCATGGACAGCTTCATGTCTTCCCGTTGGGTTCCAAGTTCGTGCAACCTCAGGTGAATGCGGTGAATGTGTGCGGACTGAGTCACAAGACTGCGCAATGTTCAAGAGACTCACAGTTCCATCTGATAATTGTGAACATTGACCAAATTTCAGGGACAAAATCATAAAACTGTTGATGAAATTGATGAATCAATCTGATCTAGTCTAGTAATATCTAGTAATTACATCAGTTAAAAACCTTGAGCCAATTGTTGTTGGATGCCAGCGGACGTGGTTCTGACGACTCGCTCTTCTTCTCTGGAGGCATATCGAAAAGTGTCTGTGGCGCGCTCGGTACCTCAAAAGTTTGCAATGGGAATGACCAGGCTGATCCGTGGTGATCTGACCAAAAGGAGATGCCAACTGTTACAAAATCCATTGGTGAAATAGAGAAAGACATACAAAGACCAATAAAGACCAATGCCAAGATGATTGTCGGCATTAAATGATCATTTTTTTCTTCAAACCATCTGCTGTGTTTTGACAAATTTCCAAATTCCTCACAGCCCAAGACGCAGTCTACGATGTCTACGAACTCCGAATGCGACATCACCGAGGTACTGCTGGCAGAGCGCACCAGGCACCTGGCTGGGCGCCGGACCAGCCCTGCCAGGGCCAGCCGGACCACCGCCATCGCCGTCCGCGGCTTCCACGGGTTCCATGGCTGCAGCGCGCAGCGCGCCCGAGACGGAATTGACCGTGGAAGGTGGTATGGGATGGCTGGCTGGGGTCTGGGGTAGGGTAGTGCCGGGGTGAAACGTTGCAAAATGTTGCAAACGATGAAAAAGATATTGTGAAGAACATCTTTTAAGATTAATTTAGCAATATATGTCGTTCCAATTAAAAACGGGAAAGGCAGAATTTTTGAACGACCCCCATTTATCAAGTGAGGTGACGACCACCTCCGCGTCATTTGCTGTTGCAAAGTGGCAATTCAGCCAAAGTCTGCCGGAAAAAAAAAACAGAGTCGACGGATAAACCTTCCTCTGAACACATGATCAATCTCTCATATAACATCATATAACTTCTATCAGCTATCATTGAAATCATCTTCTATCTCAGCTGACTCGATCTATCGCATCTTGGCTTGAGTCTCGACTTTTCTGCGACCTTGAGTCGATGGAGCCGAGCCGAAGCTCCAGCGTGAGACGGATGATACAAAGTTGTTTTTTCACCACACCTTTGGTGTGTCTGCACTTTCTGCAGTATTTTACCATGCAGAAATTCCATGTTCACATTGCATCACATTGCACATTTATGCACATTTATGCACATTTCACCATCTCAGAGGGAGATGGACAAGCACCAGCACCTGATCAAATTGGCCGTCCCAAAATTGTTTCATGTGAATCCTGGTCATGATGCATCCCCGAAACGTCACCTCATCTCCAATCTATAAGTCTATCTGAATCTCATAAGTCATAAGATATCATAAGATTGTAGCTGTTGTAGCTGTTATCCCAAGATAACATTGGAATACATTGGAATACATTGGAATACATCGGACGTGTTCGACGTATCCCATTGGGATGATCAGGAACTGCCATCCTCTAAGTGCCGCACCAATGGAGTTAAGATCAATCCTCAGAAATGGACAGAAATGGACAGTGTTGACATGTGGTGACCAAACTAGAATCGAGATGAATCAAACGACATACTGTGACATACTCAATCTCATTATAAATATATATATATATATATATATATCAATATGTATCAATCATCATCAGTATATCTGTGTGTCTGTACATTACACATGAACACACGGTTGAAATACAGTTGATCCCCGACAGCATTCTCTGTCCTTGCTGCCCGGCTCTGTTTGCAGATATACCTCAAAAGGACAGACAAAAATGCCCCAAGTGCCTGTATCAGTATCAAGTGGAAACTTCGAAAAGAAAACATCTGTTTAACTTTCAATGTGGGGGACCAACCAACCTTGAGTCTGTGACGATTTCCGTTCGGAACAGAGCTGCAGATAGGATATCTGGTCCTTGGTTTGCACACCATCCAACAAAGCATCACGTAAGTCTTCAGTCCCTGGTCCCAACTGAATGTGTTCAACAACCAATTCCGCAAGCCGCATCGGTAACAACTTCACAACAAATTCAGGAATTTCACAGCTGTACCAAACCTGAAACATGCGAACATTCATGATTCAATCATAGCATCCTGGTGCCAATTGGTGCCATGATGAACAGATCTGGGCCCCCAGGCTCATTCTCACTCGGGCCCGATGTCTCCGCCCCATGGCCCTCGCAGATCGAATGATTGCTCGGAGCTCAACTCCGAAAAACTCCGAAAACCACCAAAATACATGGAATATCAATCCCATAGGATCCATGGTGCTGCTATATATGCTAACATTGGGGGTATATTGATGGGATCCATGTTACCATATATAGCAGCACCATGGATCCTATGGGATTGAATCATCAAAAACATCAAAACATGTCACATCATGTCACCAAGGTTTTTGTGACAATGAAATTTGCTGAATCTGTTTTCATCACCTGAAGTTTCTTAGATTCTTCGTATTTCTTCGTCTGGTCTCGTTTCTCATAGCTGGTGCGATCTCAGTGTTTGACCTCACTGGCAGGATTCACACCCATCCAAAGCTCATCCCCTTCGAAGAAGTAGCCTCAGCAAATCCTCCAAATTTCAGCACCGGATGGAAACATCTCCGAAACATGTTGAAATTATCTATAATATATAATCTAATATATATATATTTAACCGAATATGGAGAATGTGACACTTGAGGCTGGCACATCCTTCAGGCCTGGGAATGTCATGGCAACGTCGCAAAGGCTTTGACCACGTGTCAAAAACATAGTGCTTGGGATGCGATTGGGATAAGAGTCCCTTATTACTTGTGAAGCCCCAAACAAAATGACAACAGAACTTCCCAAGCTTCTCAAACTTTTCGAAGTTAACAAGCAAAACAGACAAGTTCCAACATGTTCCAAGCCCTGGGAACTTCGTCGGAACTTCGGAACTTCAGGCGCCTGTTTGCTTGACCCGTGGTCTCTACAGAGGTGTCAGGCAGTTGAAGCTTCCTCCAGGCCACAGGCTGAGTGGCTGAGTGGCTTTAGGACATGTCTAAGACCAGGCTGGTCGGGGTCGGACAGCCTGCGGATGAGCATATTTAAGTGTTCCAAATAATTTGGGATATTTTGGGATCTATGAACATTTTGTGACAACTTTGTCTACGCCATCTATATCCACATGACAACCACAAAGACGTTTGCAAGACAAAAATGTAGTTTTGTTTAAAGAATATGTACAACACCAATGGTCCTGGATCCGGTCTGTGCTGTTTCAAGTCCTGTTTTCACACCATTTTCACATGTTTTCACAGGAAATCTGGCAGATTTCAAGGCCTGGCAGCTTCTTCGCATTCCGTCTGCGCCAGGATGGGATGCAACTGCTGCATGGCCTGGTCACGTCTCGACACGCGCGTGGCAACGCGTGGCGTTGACGGCGAAACGCGGAAGGCGGGGCTTCTCAGGGGCCGACGCAGGTCCCAAAGGTCAAGAGCACAACGAAGGCTCCCTGGAAGCCGAAGCAACATAGAGCAAACATGAATTATACATGAATTATCAACAATTGTAATAATGAATATGTAAAATAGTATAAAGCAATAACTGTCAAACTGATTCAAATCAAAGGCGGTGATCCACATGAATCATAATATGATATAATCATATGAAATCATATGAAATGACTTTGTTGTCTGATTTTTCCAAAACGTGCCTCTGGCGATGTTGTGGTGCTTGCCGTGGTGGTCCCTGTGATGGAAGTCGTCACGGAAGACGTGGTGGTCGCCGAGGTCTCGGTCCTGACGGACAGCCGTTTTCTGCGTCGTTTTCTGCGTCGCTTTCTGCGTCGTTTTCTGCGTCCTGGTCACAGTTGTAGCTGTTGTGGTCCTAAAGCGAGAAAATTGTGGTCCTACATCAAACCGAACACTGCAAGCTCTGTGATCAGTCTGTGATCGGCATCACGTTCCTCTTAACAAATCTCGATCTCAACGGGCAAGAAATGTCAAGAATCACATCTCAGCTTCCAACTCCGTGCAGTTCTTAAATGTGAACCATTCGGTCTGTGCCTGGGCCAATGACAACATGGTATAACTCGATAATTATAACGGTATAACATGGTATAAGCTTGACTGCTGCTTGCTTTTAAGGTTTCTACATGTTGGAATATGTTGGAACTTGTTGGATATCTATGGAATTCATCGGAATTCCATATGTACCATCCAGTGTCATCTGAACATGGAGTGTCAGAGTGTCAGTCACCGGCAGTTTCAAGATGTTTCAAGTGGAACCTGACGGAACCTGACGGAACCTGACGGAACCTGACGGAACCTGACGGAACCTGACGGAACCTGAGTTGCCCCGGCCGGCCGCCAAGCCGTTGAGGGAGGCGGTTCGCTCATGACTCGTGAGTCCAGCAGGATCCAACTCAGTGCGATGCCATGCGATCGGAAAGCGATTCCCAATCTTTCTGCATCCATCTTAAAACAACTGGCTCTGTGATTTTGGACCACATTTTTCTGCATTTTGTAAAGTTCAATGAGTTCAGAATGCCTTCAGAATGCCTTCAGAATGCGTTCGCGGAGTTCGTGGTGTCGAGGTCTGAGCTGTGCACTACACGCCATCCTGAGAACCGTGGAGCTCGAAAGCCACCGGGTCGTTGTCCGGACAATCAGCAGCAGTGAGGTAACCTCGGATGCGGATGAAATATGATAAAACATGATAAAATATGATTTAAACATTATGGAAATTGATGAAACCAAATAGATATGTAAATGGCATTGATTAAAACAACAACTGGTGAAAGATGTTCAAAATAATGAAACATGATGAAACATGATGAAACGAAGAAACACAGGTGAAGTCTGTTCAAAGTGTGTGTGAAGTCTTTCTGAAAGGCTGGAGTGTTGAAGCGTGGTGAAACCAAATACCAACTGCTGAAAAAACGTGTGTTTTCACCATGCGTTCATCGTGTTTCACCTCTGTGCCTTTGAAGAGAGGTGAGCTGTTGTGAGCTGTGGAACAAGGTGCAGCGATGCAGCCAAGACGCTGTAGGAGTCCACCTCAAAAGGAAAAACGGAAACGTCACCAATGGCCCAAAATGCAACATGGCTGCGATATGCTGCAATATGCCGCAATGGCGTTGATGACATCTGACATGTGATGACACCCAGCAATTGCCGGATCCACTTCCAGGGCTGCGGCCAACGTCAGCACAGGCCATTCAATGACCAGCGGCTGCCTGCGGCATCAAAAAACCATAAAAACCGACATCCAAAAACATGTTGATGACACATGATGACACCTAACCCCGGGACATCATTCGTCTGTCAGGGTGGATAGGGTGGTGGCTTTGTAAAAGAGACTTGCGATGGGTGGAGATGGAGATAGATGGAACATATGGAGCCATGACGAGCCTACGTGTGTCTCGCCACTTGGTGCCACTCAGCTGATCAATCGCATGGGCAGGACCCCAACCTAGGTCTCGGTATCACTTCCAATCCAACCGGGTCCAACCGTTATGGAAACATAGAACCATACCCATAGGATCCATGTATGGTATATATGCTAACATTGGGGGTATATTGATGGTAAATGTTACCATATATAGCATACATGGATCCTATGGGTATGAACGATGCAAGTGTCGTGAAGATTCATGAAGATTGTTGCCGTTCTGAGGTCCAAACTTGCCCAGGAACCTCTCGGGTTGCCTCAATCCGACGCGGCTCCCGTTGAAATCACCAATTGTGGCGACAGCATCTGACAGCACCATGGCCATGGCAAGTCATGGCAAGTGCTGCCCAGGAACTCGCGACGGCCGTGGCGGTTTCCACGTCAGCCCCGCAGTTCCTACCACTTCACAGTGTGCATAAAAACTTCACATGAGAAATTCTTTCCTGCACATGCGACATGGAGTTACATGGAGAAATGACTTGGGCTCCGCAAACAATGAACGGACATGAATGGAACGACAAATCGCCAAGACTGTCCTCAACAGCAGGGTTTTTCAGTGTTGGGGACACATGTTTGCAAGTTTGCAAACATTTCCAAACATTTCCAAAGCGAAGGACCGCAGTTTGGCCTGAAGTACAGCTCGGCCACGGCATGAGCACAACAGCATGCTGCACCTGTGCACCCAAACGTGAGACAGTGAGTCGATCTGTCAGATCTGTCACTGTTGAAGTGGAATGAAAAGAATCAAACATTTGCATCAACCGATCATCAACCTTTAGAATGTAAAACAATGTAAAACATATATGATATATGTAAAACCTTTCAGTCCTGTCTGCATCAACTGTTTGACCTTTTTGTGCCTGGATCCTCTGACGCTATCTGTGAAGGAGAGAAGCGATAGTAGTAGTAGCCATCCACCTGGCCGCAGTGCGCCCAACTTGTAGAGCGTTCAGAGGAAAACATGGCACGTGAACTGACGTGAACTGACGAGTGAACTGGTAGGTCCTGGTAGGTGAATGCAAGTGAATGCAAGTGAATGCAAATGACTTAAATTGGTGAAACACAAAACTTGAATCTGGGACAAATGTTCATGGCATTCTTTTTGCGTTTCTCATGCCTGGGTGGTAGTGCTTGCAGTTACGGTCTCGGTGGTGGTGCTGGATGATGACGTGGTCGTGGACAAAGTGGTGGTCGTAATGGTGGTTGAGGTGATCGAGTTCCTTGCGCCCCAGGTTTGTCTGTGATGACTTGGACCTTTGACCATCTTTGACCATCTTTGACCGTTTTCCCCAAGATCAAAGCTTGGTTCGTCTGCACGGCTTATCTCCACTTTGCCGCAGAAAACAACTCTCGACTCTGAGATTGCTACGAGCTGGTGCTGGTCGTGGTGTTCCCCAGGTAGGTTGTCGATGTATGCTTAGCGCAATTGGCACAAGTGCGCATAAAGCAGGAACGGGTAAAGAGTCGGTTAGTGCGTTCCACAATTCCACCCCAAACCCCACCACCTTTAGCCGCGTTTGGCAACGTGTCACAAACGTTTCACATCTATTTCACATCCGTTTCACATCCATTTCAGCATGTTCACAATGCTAACACAAACACACATCATCACATATCATCACATAGCACTTGGCGTGTTTCACCATGTTTCACCATGTTTCACCGAGTCACTGTGCTGCTCGTAGAGCTAGTGGTGGAGGTGATGGTGGAGGTCAGCGAGGTCGTCGTCGCCCAAGACTTACAATGCATGACTTCATAATCTTCATATAATCATGATTAATCATATCATGTATCATATCATGTATATCCCGGTTTGAATTTCTACTATGGGGTCGAGAACCCATTTTGTACCAAAGCATCAAAATTCCTAACCTCAGCCATTATAAAATGATGGTTCTCAACCCCCAGAGGATTACGGAAAATGACAACATGATACTGCTACAAAATGAAGATTGGTTTTTATCATGAGGTTACTTGAAGGGGAAATTCCACCACTACAAAATGACGATTGGTTTTTATCATCAAGATACTTGAAGGGGACACTCCGCCACTACAAAATGAAGATTGGTTTTTATATGCTTTTATCATCAGGTTACTTGAAGGGAACACTTCAATACTACAAAATGAAGATTGGTTTTTATCATCAAGTTACTTGAAGGGGACACTCCACCACTATAAATGAAGATAGGTTTTTATATGTTTTTATCATCAGGTTACTTGAAGGGAACACTTCCGAAGGGCAACTTCCCTTGCTACAAAAATGAGATTGGGTTTTTACATGTTGTCTTCCGACGGGCAAATTCTCTTGCTACAAAATGACTTTCGATTTTTAAAGGTCTTTCAACTACCGAAACGTTGACAACTTATAAAATGCAATTCCCAAGCTGCGGGTACAAAATGCCTGGCCCATCCCCATTTTTTCATCTTAATTTAAGCCTGGAAAGGCCTTGAAACGGGGCACAAGGCCTCCCATTCTGTAGTTGAAATTCGAACGGGGATTCATGTATCATATCATGTATCATATCATGTATCATATATGATTTATCATGATATATAATTTTATATAATGATGTATCTTCTGTCTTGTCAGATGTCAGTTGCCAACTCTTTAACATCCACATCTGCTACAGGTGCTTTAAATTATCCCAGCGTTTTGTGCGATCTTTTGGCCAACAAGCATGGAGATCTTGGATGCCAGCCAGTTCAAACATACAGCTGAGCTTGCAACCCGAACTCCCAGAATGAAAGCACATTCATCCACAACCTCGCCGCTAGAGATACCACAAATATCCAATATAAAAATCATTCAATGGATCTGACAACTTCATTGATACTATATTAAACAAAACTGTATTTCTCCAAGCAAAAAAACATACACCAAATTAAACTATTACACTGTAACAGCAGTTGTCTCCCGCTTCCACGATTAAAGCTTGCCATCGAAATCACAAATTGGATCTCAACCTTTGATGTATTCTATCGTGTTCTATCCTTTTCCTTCCTTTTTCCAATATTTTCCTTCCTGAAATGTCCGCTGTTTTGCAAATGGCGCCTGAAGTTCCGCCATCGTGGTAGTCTTGATCCCCAAACCACAGAAACCACAGATTCCACCACCTCAGGTGACTGAGACGACTGAGAGGCCATGGAAAGCGCAGCTATGGCAGCTATGGAATGCGAATACCAACCCATGTTGAACCCCAAGGTGGAAAGATCATGAAAGATAAAGCACTGGAATGCACTGGAATGATACTGGAAACTGAAGCATACTGAAGCTGAGCTGCAGGTGGCTGTGCAAGTCTGGTTATCGTCACATGAGACCTCGACTTGCTGTAACCGCAGGTTGCAAAAGTCCTCTGAAGACTCTGAAAACCTTCAACCTTCGGCACTCTGAGATCCATTGCTGTGTCTGCTGAGATTCCCGGACGCTCCCAAAGGACTCAAAACCCGCGGCTGTTTGGCACAGTGCCTTGATGTGAGCTGATGTGAGATTAGTAGAAATCCTACGACATGATTTTCATGTCAATACCAAGAGGATCTTAGAACCAAATCAACCAAATGAACTGTGAATCTTCGGTGGACATCGGCAATTGATGTTCCTATGGTTCCTATGGATATTCTGAGGTCAGGGGCCTTGTAGGCAAAAGGCGTCCCTGTCAAATTGATTGACCTGGCCAATGTTGGACTCAATGGACTTGCAAAACTGTGCCACGCGAAAGAAGAAACGAAAGAAGAAACAGCACAAACCCATAGGATCCATGGTGCTGCTATATATGGTAACATTATGTAACATGGATCCCATCAATATACCCGCAATGTTAGCATATATACCAGCACCATGGATCCTATGGGAAAGACCTAAAAACTGTGAAAAACTCCTGAGAAAAACTCCTGAAACAACGCGTCACACGTCAGAACTCGTGCTGCGCCACATTTCACCCACACTCGGAGCTCCGGAACAGTCGGCCGCAATGCCCCAGGCGGATCTCAGCACAATAAAAACGCCGGTGAAAACGGATCAACTTTGGAAAAGAAAACGTTGACGTTTACGATAGTTCAACAATAGTTCAACATATTTCAGAACTTAATTGATCTTAATTGTTTCGCAATGTTCAGCTCTATTGAAAGAAGTCAACACATGTCAACGGAATTCAGAATGTCAAAAATGTATAAAAATGGTATCAATGATGTTATCAATGATGTTATCAATGATGTTCACAAATTAACACAACTGGACCAAGGTCTCCACTCAGACTCTTCGCTGACTGCATAGGTGCGATCTCGGAGATCCACCAAGACCTGTCACTGGATCCCTGGATCCGTCGCAAGCTGCGCTTTCAACAGATTTCAACAACTTATATGATTTACAGATTTACATATGATTTACATATGATCTACTTTTCAACTTCCATTTCTTAGAAGGGTTTCTTGTCTCATGTCTTTTTTTGTTTTTCATCTCTTGGTTCATATTACTGATATATACAATTGATATGCTGAACTATGCTGATATGCTTTGTCCAATTGCCCAGCTTCTACTGCTACTTTCCCATTGCAGGTGAACACTGTGAAGATCGTTGGGCTCCCCAGCAGAGGTGTCACCCACCTGTGGATCTCGTCGCAACATCAGTTTACTCCAAGTGGTTTGCTTCCCACCATACCTGGCGCATATGATGTATAATATAATATATAATAGGCACATATCATGCTTGAATCTTCTTGACTCGTCTCACATGCTCAATGTGTGCCACATTAGGTTATGAATGGCTTACTTTGGTTCCAAGTTCTTCAAACCAAGAAATGCCAAGAAATGCCAAGATATGCCAAGATATGCCAAGATGCCGGGACCAGTTGTCCGTCTCTGGCAGGTTCAAGTATGACCTCCATGGCTTCCGGATGCTTCCGGCTTCGGGTCGTGTCTTGCACCGGATGTCAGGGATGCACCGACAGTTTCGGATTCCGAGGCTCCGACGCGCCGTTGAAGTACAACAGCCAATCGCCTCCGTGCCACGACAGCTGCCGCGACAGCCGTGACAGCGCCAAGCCACAAGAAACGTCGAGAAAGCTCAGAGGCGCACCGGCATCAGCTGGCTCATTCTCACAAAGTGCTAGAGCTTTGGGAACCTCAGAACTTCTCAGAACTTTTAGCCACTCACTTCATCTCACATCACGCAATTTCGAGCAACTTCCCAGGTGTGCAATCCATGAGAGTGCAGACATATCAGACCTTGCAACTAAGCTCAGCCAAAACATGAAGCCGAAAGATGACTAGCGCATTTCATCTTTACCGTACTTGGAGCATCTTGGACTTGGAGCATCTTGGAGCTATGATCCGTATGATCATGATATGATCAGAATTGTTTAAACATGTTTCAACGAGAAAGACTTAGAAAGACCATGGACCCTAAGGACCTCATCATCTCAGCTGGCCGATCTGAGCCCTGGGCAAGAGCTGAGACCAGCAATGCGAGACATGGACCTCGGGGGATCGGTGACTTTTTCTGCAAAATTCAGCGAAATTTGGAAGTTCAGTGTGATTCAGACCGCACTAAACCTGATTCCATGAAACTCTGGAGACACAAGGCCTCGAAGTCTGTGCCATCTGAATCGTTCATTCATGACAGCCTCACACGGAGTAGACAGAGTCACGGATCAAGCCCGTAGGTGCGCACATGGAGTGTACTTGTTCAACATTTTTTTCATTGTAAATCATTGACGCCAATTTGGAGACCAATTTCCAACAGTTTTTGACATTTTGGAAAACCGGAGATTTCTAGGACCAGGACGCAGCGCCCTCTGGCGTGTCACTTCCAACCTCTGCATGCCGTTGCCTGAGCTTCGTCCGATTCAGCGCAGAGTTCACCATTAAGAGGTGACTGACACCGGGTTGACACCGGGACAACGCTGACCTTTGGTTGAAATGTTCAAACTCAAAGTCTCAACGTCTCATAACGTGTCGTAACGTGTCGTAACAGTTTCAGTCTAAAGCTGTTGGCCTGTGCACAATCTGCACGTCCTTCACCCCACCCGCCGGACATCGTCTGAGCTGGAGCCAGAGGTATAGGCCAAGGCAGAATGCAACAAATCGTGTAAAATCTGTAGTGAAACCATGTAACGGAATGTAACGGAATTTATGTCAATATCTGAGAGATGTGACCCTCTTTTTGAGCTCTCTCGCGCCATCTCAAGGTAAGGCGCGACTCTGATTACATGCATTAGCCTCAGGGTTGATGCTGCATCTGGTGTTTCGTAGTAAGGTGTTCAAACAGGTGCAAAAATTCAACCGAAATTCATTACCCAGTATATTGGGGATTACAATAATCCACTAGGGGAATCCCTATAAATCAACCAGTATAATGGAATGATAGAGGGATTTTGAACTTCCCAAATTGAACGTGTGACAACCGAAATTCAAAGAAAAATCCTGGCGCCTTCTCTTCGCATGGTCCCCCTGGCAGAGATTTGGAGTGCCACCTGACCTCGGAACAACTGGGAACAACTGGGAACAACTGGGAACGGCAAAGTCTGCCATTGGGGAAGTCTTTACAGGCCAGTCACTGAAAAACTACGATTCATAGTCAATTCATAGTCAATTCATACTAATCTGATCTAATCTATTATTGTATAGCGACTTTTGGAAGGCACTGAGCAAAGTATGGCTTACCTTATCTCGAGGGACAAGTGGAAGTTAGTTCACCAAGCTGTGTTGAAATAGTCCAGCAATGTCCAGCATACAGTGCCAACCCTCACATCGCAGCCGATGACGTGCCCTCAGTCCGGCACGTGCTGACCGTTGTGAGCGCCACTGCTGGTGCTGCAGATGTGACCCCGCCAGTGGGGCATCGAGATGGGCCTGACCATCTCGGGATGCAGTGGGATGCAGTGGGTATCACTTGTGGATGCGCAAAGTCAACAAGAAATGATAGAAATGATTTAAAATGGACAAAGTAAATTCAAAGTAAATTCAAACATATTCAAAACGATACAGTTAAACATAAGTTAACTAAGTTAACTAACTTAACTTCAAAACAACCCGCCTTGATTTCTGGTGGTGCGTTGGAACGGCTGAGGACGGTCTCATAACACAACAGCACCGCAGACAAACCCAGGAGGACGCCAGCCAAACGAGCTTTCACCACTCTGGGGCAAAGTGCCTCAAGCCCTGCCTTTGAAAACGAACCAAAGAAAAAGGCCGTGAAGACCAAAGATCCAGCACTGCCACCAGGTGTCTCCAAAATGCTGATGGATGGGATCAAGGCAGTGGTTGTACTGAGGAAACTCAGGAGGAGAAGTGCCATGAAGGTGATGTTCTGATACTTCTGATAGATCTGATTCTGAACGTCCCGGATGGAAACGTCGGAAACGTCGCCCATGGAACCCATACAGCTGGTCCAAATGAAGGCGATCAAACTACCCACCATGTCGCCACAAATCATGTAGAGATACATGTGGAGGGCTATAGCAGCGTCGCCCAACAAAGGGAACAAACCAGCAAAAAAGTAGGATGCCATCTGATAACCTCGCAAGCTTTCAGCTCAGCTGTCTCAGTGTCCCCAAGAAATCGAAAAAAAGGCCGAGGACGACCGAGGACGACTTGAACAAAGCTGTGGGATTTGCGAGGTTACAAAGGAAGCAAGGATATCAAGAACAAACATAAAACACCAACATACAACAACCATGTAAAACATATTTGCCTGACCAGTGGGTTTGACATCTTGCTGTCCAAAATATCAAAGGGTATCGTGTCAACATGGCATGATAGGAGTCCAAGGGACACAACACCGCGGAAAACGCCACGTAAAAGCGACAGCTTGCTCGCTGCGACGGCGAGGCTTCAACAGAAGCCGTTGGTTCTGCCGACTCTGTCGGTTGTTCAAAGCGTCTGTAGGCTTCGGCCAGTTGGGCCATGTTGCCCCGAGGGCCTCCGAGTTCCAACGTTCCAGACGTTTCAGACGTTTCAGGTTCTCTCTCCAAATGTGGTTTCACCTTGGCGTGGTACACTCCCAAGAGCAGTCCGATCAGGAAGCAAAAGGTAGCAGGAACTGCATAGAACGCCACACGGCTCAACAGCGGACTCTTTGGTCCAAAGCCGGTGAATGGAGTTGTCACGACCGGCAGTAGGGCGCCACTGAGGAAACCCAACTGCACCCAAGCTCGGCGATTGCCCGTCATTGCAGCCGCCAAAGAATGGCTGGTGTTCAAAACCATGGCGTTCAAAAAACTCTGCACCGCTCCCATGACCAACATGCTGATCTCATCTTCTGCTAGTGACATCAGCAAATTCACCAAGGCCAAACAATGTGTCGAAAGCACCAAACGAAGGAAAATTGATCGCTGAAGTTGGAAGCGTCGTTGCATCCACGGCCCAATCTTTGGCATCAGCAAGAGCATGACGACGGCCACTCCGTTCCCAAGAAGCATCTCCTTTTGCCAAAAACCGTTTATAAAGTTTACAAACTCTCACGGGACTTTCGTTTCGTTCCTTTTACCAAATCAACACAGAAACAAATCTTCATCTTATAAAAACAGAAAATTGTGAGGCTTTGTCACAATGTGTGGTTTTGTAAAAACTCCCGTTCTTATCTTAATATATAAATTGTTGTTGTCCAGCAAAGCCGGCTCTGTTTTTCCCTCGGCGCATGGCACCCAGCCTTGGTGAAGAAGCTCCGGTCCTGGCCCGGTGCCACGGAAGCTTGGAGATTCATGACGAGTCAATACGAGCCACATAGTTGGGATATGTCGGGATCTTAGGGTTGGGATATGGTGGGATAATTTCCATTTCAGCTGTGTTTCCACGGCTAATCTTATCCTGAACTACACTGACCAACAACCTGAAGGCCCTCTGCTTCACGTGAATGGTTGATGATCCACTACTTTGAACTCTTTGAACCATCAAAACCTGAAACGGACCCCAACAATCGTCAAGTGGACAATCGTTCAACCATGTCCAACCAGGTGAATATAGTCTTATACTATTAGTTAATATTATTACATATACTATCTTGATATCATAATACTAATTATAATATATTTATATCTATTTTATAGTTTGTATATAGTTTGTAGGATGTTTTTTTGGGGTATCGGCATGTTCATCCCCTTCTTTCCCTTCGCCTTGCAACGATCGATGATGAAACCCATGGACGAATAGAACGAAGTGAAGGAGACGCCCGGCACTGCGCCCAGCAGACCCGACAGCATCGACAGCTCCATGGCCGCACCTCTGGGCTTCGAATGTCTTCCAATGTCGGCGGCAAAAAACCATTGACCAAATTCAAATTGGCCTATACATCCTATACTAAGGACGCAATAAAAAAATATAAAAAACTGGTTGTTACAAGTAGCTTCTTGTGATATGTCTTAGAGGTACAGTCAATTTTACGAACCATTTCATGCGAGCCGCCAATCGTTCCATTGGCAAAGAGCCATGAGAGCTGAACGTCGGCAGAAGAGCCCACGTCCTCATCATCCTCATCCTCAGATTCTTCTTCCTCGTCGTCGAATTCAGCAGCCTCTGAAGTTTGTTTGGCAAAATCCTGGAGTTCAGCACCTGGTCAGCCATCAAAAATACTGTCAACTCTGTCCGTGTTCTTTTCATGAGTTGCAAATCCTACACATTCCTAAACGAAAATTAAACATAAAAAGCATGAGGTGTTTCGTTCGATTGGCCAAATCTACAGCTGAGCCACCCCGAGTTTCCTTCAAAGGTACGATGGCCAAAGCAGCCACGGCAAAGGCCACACCAGCGATTGCAATGAAACCTCTCTCCCCAACCTGGACAGTCTCTGGTTATCTCTTGTCTACCTGAGTCTACCTCTAAGTTCAGAGGAAAGTATCCACTATTCTCCATTGTATCCACCCCAAAATATCCATCAAATTCTCTCAAAATTCAGCCAAAGCATAGTCGTTCCATAGTTCTTCCCTGGTTCCAATGGTTCCCCCAACAAAGAACCAAACTCACCATCCAACGACTGGGGCAATCCGGGGCACTGCGGTGAGGAGCAACGGAGAGGCCACGGACCACAGGGTGCCCCAAAAGATGACCACCCCCGTGGCCGAGGCGCGGATCGCCGTGGGAAAACTTTCCTCGCAGAAAATCATCGACACCGAATACTCCAAGCTGCCAGACCTCGTTTTCAACATTTTTCGACATTTTCCGTCTCTGGGTTTCAGTGGTTTAAGATGGTTTTTCCCCACCTGCCAGGTGAGGGTTGTTAGATTTTATGTCAGTTGCCTCCTCCTCCTTCTCCTCCTCCTCCTTCTCCTCCTCCTCCTCCGCCTCCTCCTGCCTCGTCCTCCTCTCCTCCTCCTCCTCGTCCTCCTTGTCATCCTTGTCGTCCTTGTCGTCCTCGTCGTCCTCGTCGTCCTCGTCGTCCTCGTCGTCCTTGCTCAAGTGCGACCCGCGATCCACAGTGTTCTCTGCCGGACCTCAACCACGACCATCCACGCCCAGTGTTCCCTGCCGGACCTCAACCACGACCATACACGCCCAGTGTTCCCTGCCGGACCTCAACCACGACCATCCGCGCCCAGTGTTCTCTGCCGGACCTCAGCCGCGAGTATCCACGCCCAGTGTTCCCTGCCGGACCTCAACCACGACCATAGAATGTCAGAAAGAATGTCAGAAAGAACGCCAGATAGAATGCCAGAAAGAATGCCAGATAAAATGCCAGATAGAATGCCAGATAGAATGCCAGATAGAATGCCAGATAGAATGCCAGATAGAATGCCAGAAAGAATGCCAGATAGAATGTCAGATAGAATGCCAGATAGAATGCCAGATAGAATGCCAGAAAGAATGCCAGATAGAATGCCAGATAGAATGCCAGATAGAATGTCAGAAAATATGTCAGAAAGAATGCCAGATAGAATGCCAGAAAGAATGCCAGATAGAATGCCAGATAGAATGCCAGATAGAATGTCAGAATATATGTCAGAAAGAATGCCAGATAGAATGCCAGAAAGAATGCCAGATAGAATGCCAGATAGAATGACAAATAGAATGCCAGATAGAATGACAAATAGAATGCCAGATAGAATGCCAGATAGAATGCCAGATAGAATGTCAGAACATATGTCAGATAGAATGCCAGATAGAATGTCAGATAGAATGCCAGATAGAATGCCAGATAGAATGCCAGATAGAATGACAGATAGAATGCCAGATAGAATGCCAGATAGAATGCCAGATAGAATGCCAGATAGAATGCCAGATAGAATGTCAGATACATATGTCAGATAGAATGCCAGATAGAATGTCAGATAGAATGCAGATAGAATGCCAGATAGAATGCCAGATAGAATGCCAGATAGAATGCCAGATGCCAGATAGAATGCCAGAAAGAATAGATAGAATGCCAGTCAGAAAGAATAGATAGAATGCCAGAAAGAATGCCAGATAGAATGCCAGATAGAATGCCAGATAGAATGTCAGAATATATGTCAGATAGATAGAATGCCAGAAAGAATAGATAGAATGCCAGATAGAATGACAAATAGAATGCCAGATAGAATGCCAGATAGAATGCCAGGTGGAATGTCAGAATATATGTCAGATAGATTGCCAGATAGAATGCCAGATAGAATGCCAGATAGAATGTCAGAATATATTCAAGATTTGTCCAAATATACGTCCTGACATGTCCTGACATGTCATGGTGGGGATCACACGAAGTAAAGTAATTTTGAAAGGTTTAAAGATGGTAACACAATGTGTCAAGATGTTGAAAGATCCAAAATATAGCTGGGAAAATCATGAAGCACTTGTGGTGAAAGTAAAACTGATCAAGACTCCGAACACATGCGAGAAAACACTTTTGGTCAAGCGCACTTGAACTCCCAACAAATCCCAACAATGATGATGGGATGACTGCATTGATCCCTTACCAAGGCGCCAAAATACGCCAAAACAGCCATGTATGTCTGTATGTCCTTCCAGTTGCAGCGTAAACATCAGGAAAAAAAACCTGGGTACCCCGACATATGCGTAATGAGCATCGCCAGCAGCAGCAACGATGAGTGTTCGAAAGCTGCCACACAGGCCAGTCCAATGCACCCCAAAAGGCCCGAGAACAAAATGTAAATTCTGTGCGACGCCTTCTTGGAATTGGAAATCAAGGCACAGACCCCACCAACCGGAATCCCAACAGACACCAGCAACATGAGCTTCTGTGCGGGGCCCAAATATTGCAGCCCATGGGAATCATGTCGCAAGAGTTCCTGCAACGCTGCAGAAAAGTCGTGGCGTAGGAGGAATCACTTAATCTTGAATATTATATAAATAATATGAATCAAATAAAATACAAATAACATATTAATGTTTAAAAAAAAAACGTTAAATAATGACATTACATATTGAATAGCTTTGGCAGAAAAGGGCCGAAATCCGCGCATCATTTTGGGCGAGGCCATCGAAAGTCAAGTCACTGGCCATACGTTGCTGAGTCCAAAGGTCTGGATGTTCCCAACGCTGGCGAGGATGCTAAAGAGAACTACCTAAGCTAAGCACTCAAGATTAAGAGATATCAAGAGATATCCTATTTCAATATATCAATATATATATATATTATATATATGTTATCTGAGATTGTCTGAGATGTTTTCATATGAGATTTGGACAAATGATGACACGGATTTCATATGATTTTGATTCAATATGATTCTGTGTCGGATTCAAGATGATTCGCCACAATAAGATCAAATGCTGCGGGGAAACACCATGAAAAAGATGGATTTCAACTGAACTTCGTTGCCAGGGCTCCATCTTCAACAAATGTGGCTGAACCAAAATCCTGGTGCAAAACCCTGCATTTTGGCGGAATTCCACATGGGGCGAGTTTCCAAAAAGGTTCACTCCATGCTTTGCAGATATTTTTTATGGCTCTGATGCGATGCTCATGAAGAAAAACTCCAACCCAATTGGCAATTCCACCCAATTTCTCATCTTCTAGCAGTGTAAGACATTAACAAACACATAGCACACACGCACACAGTGCGCTGTTTTCCAGTGTATGAAATGTATGAAACAGTACCTGGATTCTGAGACTCTGGTTTTGTGTGTCCTGAGGATCTCGGTTGGAGAGGCGTGTGCAGATTCCTGTGATTCCTCCTTTTCGCGATCGCCTCGCACTGCGCACGACCGAAAGAAAGGCAATCTCAATTCATCTGAGTCTTGAGTAATTACTCCCAAAGCACATTGTAATTGATGAAGAATTGAGAAATGAAGATGTAATACTGAAGATTGATGAAGATTGAGAATCCTCATTGAAAATCACACCTTGAATGGTCTCACATGGTCTCACAATTGACCAGTCACGGGTTGTTTGTCGCGCCGTGATTCCAGCGACGTTGTAGAGAAGGGAAAGGTCGTAGGCCGGTGGCGGGCCCAGTTTTTGCAAGATCGACAACTTCCTTACTGCCGCAACACCAACTTCAGAAAACTGCCGCAAAGAGTGTTGCCAAGGAAGAAGCTGTGTTGTGAGTCTGTATCAATCTTCAAGGATGGCTTACAGCTCCGAAAGTCATCACCCACAATTAAATATGTCAAAATATCTCAAAATAGTAATATCAGAACTTCAGAACTCAAACAAATATATAATATAATATATATATATATAATATATATATATATATAATATATATATAATATATATAATATATATATATACGGTACCGTATCAAATATCAAATATGTGAACAAATTGATCCTTGTTCTGGATTATCCCTTTTGATTGTAGTACCGGGTGTGCTGGTAGTGCAGGGCAACGTCACTGCATGGCGTTCGGAGAACGGTCTTTTTCCTCGCGCATGACTTGAGCCAAGTGATTGGCAGTCCATGCATTACTGACTACATGCTCAGCATGTGAAATGATTGTATTACCTAGTTCCCTTTCGCACCCCCCATGCCTACGGCATCTTCGAACCGTAGGCACGAGAGTGGGAACTTTGAATTAAATCCTTCTGCTGCTCGAATTACGCCTATGTACATAAAACGTGCCATTCGGATCCCCCTTCCCCACAAACCCGTCGGGTATAATGGTTCAGGGTTCACCTACTCTTTGGCTGTCGATGCATCGGCGCTTCCTCAAGCTATACAACGCGAATTATTGCTAGCTAACATCTACTTTTCTACGTTGGCTAAGCATGCCACTCACCCGTCGGGAGAAATGGATCGCCTCGCTACCAAAGATTTACAATGCTAACTAACGAATTCACGTGCACAATGCAGAATCTCGTGCAGACTGGGAATGTCAAAAGCCTTGAACCTAAGCGAATTATTCTAATGCCTCGCTCAGTGTCCACTCAGTTGGTCTTTTCCTGATCATCTGTTCATAAAGACGGTGAACATCTTGTAGCCCAGTGATCATTTTGACGGATCGAAGTAATTGGTTTACTGCTCACGGCGGACTTTCTTCCATTGAGGTGCTGTTGGAGTTCTCTCCCATCCTGCCGCACGTTTCGGAGCAGCTTTCGGCGATGAAGGCTTTGCAGGCGGTGCCTTTGATGGTTCATGGGATTTCGGCATAGCCTTGCCCTTTGGTGCACTAGCCGATGAGGATGATGCTGAACCAGCGCCTTCAGGCGTCTGTGAAGGTTGCGCAGTCGGTTTAGCAAACTTAGAAGCTGCAGTATGTCCAACCGCTTTGAATACTTCACTCACCACTTCGTCGCCAAGGGTTGGAACCATCTTCGTTTTCATCTCGGTCTTTCCCCTCTGCGCCTCGGCCTCGGCCAGCTGAATAGCATAAGCCATCTTGCTGACAAAGTTTTGAGGTAAAGGAATGCCACATTGTTGGGCTGCAAAGAGCAGTTCTACTCTCTGTTCTTTCTCCCTCAGGCTCAGATATACCGAGAAAGCTGGGAGTTCGATGCAGTTGGGGAAGCCGTGGCTCCCGGAGCGAAAGAAGGTGTATGACTCGTGCTCCGGAAAGGTTCCTTTGAGCAGTCGTCGAAGGAAATTGCTGATGGTTACTCGCATCTCATGTTTCCCTTGGGCATCAGCCTGCATTCGGTTCATTGGCATGAGAAAGCCTAATGACTCAGGAGTGTACCCAGCGCGTACCAGAAATTCCATCATCTTCTCATAGATTTCCAAAGTCTTGATGACAGGCATCATCATGTTTCTTGGTCGCCCTGAGTATAACTTCTCTCCTTCTGACCATGAATTCCTCTTCCCTTTCTGCTGAAAGAGTTCATCCAATTCCAGCTCCGTCGGTCGCTTGAGGTTGCCATCCTGGTCTTCTCCTGTATAAGGACAGAAGTCGTCCAGGTCCAGCCGGACTCGCTTGGTTTCCGTCATCATCTCATAGTACTCCTCTGGGGTCAGAGTGACTCTCTGTTTGTAGTAGAGCCTGAACATTGTGATGACCTTTGACATGACAGCATTGTCATACAAGTGAGCCGCGGCCTCGGAGACATCATTGTTGATAAGTCCGTCTTCTGGCATACCCTTGCTGCCGCTCTCGAGGTTCTTGGTCCATGCTGGAAGTTTGGAAGAGGATTCATCTTCAGGTTCGACTTCCATTTCATCTTCGTCTTCTTCAACGATTTCGTCGTCTTCCTGTTGGGCTTCCTCCTCCTGATCCATTTCTTCATCATCGCCTTCGTTGTAATCGACCTCGTCGGGATTGAAGCCATAGTCGTTGGATTCGGATACGTTTTCTTGTGCTTGATGGACCGTATCCTTGAACAACGATTCTTCTTGTCGTCGAACCTCTTCATCGATCTCTTTCTTCGTGGCCTCATCTTCATCGTCTTCAGGAGCTTGTAGCCGATAGGGACGGATTCCACAACTTTCCAGTTCCGTCCAGCAAACTAGACACACTGCTAGTTTTGTCGGCGTCTCATTGAGACAGTGAGGACAATGGCGGCAACCTGATGTTTGCACCCTTTTGCGTTCGACTATGTAGTCAATCAGCTTGATGCGGGCCAGGTATTGTTCTTGTCCGCCAGGCTTGATGAGGTCGTTCTTGAATTGGTTGACGATGTTCATGGCATCCATGGCGGTTTCGTCAAACGGTTGATCTTCGGCGTCGATGCATTGACTTGCAACCCTCAAGATGGACTCCTTGGTGGCTACCGTTCTTGATTTGACAGTTCCAGACCGGACTACCTGGTCGTCGCCCGACGGGACGAACAACCGGAGCCATGTCTTATTGTTTTGGTCCTTTGGGTCCTGAATCCATCCTCCTTTGATTGCCGAGAACGGGATGATCTTTGGTGAGACGATCTGTCCCGAGTCAGTCAGTCGACCGCCATATTCCACCATCAAGGTCTCGGTCGGGATGAACAAGCAAATGTAGTCCCCTTTTCGCGTATCAACGCTCTTCGTGATAGTCCATGATCTGTGATCCCATGGCACATACGGGTTGAAGAACGTGAACATCCGATGACCTTCTCCAAGACCTCCTGGAATTAATCCCTGCCTCCAAATGCTTCGAAGGTTGGTCTTCTTGGTGATGTGGAAACAAACCGGTAATGACAAAATGGTGTTGGGCGCGATTGGATGTGAAAGTAATGAGGACAGCAATGAGACGTCGTCCCTTGAAGATCCTTCTTTGTGCCCCGTAGGAGCACGGACCGCCACAGGGTAGAGCAGTAGACCTTCATCAGGAATGTTCGTGTTCGCATCGACTTTGTTGTCAATGCACGTCAGGCTGGTGCGCTCGATGTCCTTGTTGATACCAAATGCCAAGACTTGTTCACGAACACGACGTCCATACCGGGCACAGTGGAACATGATCTTGAAGAGCAACGTCATGCGGTAGTTTGCCTCATCGACATTCCATGCACTCTGATCATTTGCTCTTCCTTTTGGAGCAAGGAATACATGTGGCCAGCGTGCGTACTCGTGCCTCCAGATGGACTCACATTTGAGCACCTCCTCGATGGGCACCCAGCCGGCGTCATGACAGACTCTGTTGTTCTGATACCTTCCCCACGTTGTGCCGCAGGATCCTGTTTAGTGATGTACTCACCTTGTCCTCGTAGGTATTGAGTCGGTTGCCAGTCTCGAATCGGTAGTTGGCCGCATATTCTACACCGCCAAAGTAAGAGCAGTTGAAGAAATGGGCCCCCGTGGTCGGGATGATTTTCAAGAAACCATCTTGCGGCGCCTCGACTCTCTTGTAGAAGGGCTTCCTGATGTTGTTATCAGAGTAGCTTGCCATAAAGTCTGGCACTGACCAAGAGTCACCTCCTCCTCTGACAATAGCGTCTCTGACCACTTCGTTGAGGTCAACAATGTTCTGTGGTCCTAGCTTTGTAACATCACGTCCTTCTATGCAGAATCTGCCATACTCATCGAGGTCACCAACTTCAGACATAGTTCTGATGCTGTCGTACCATTGGTGTTCACCAAACCTCGATTTTGTGGGTTCATCCGTTTGCCCCGACCCATCAGTAGCACCTGAACCGTCCTTCTTGTGCTCAGGAGGCTCCATATCGACGTCATCAGATGTTGGACTATCAGCCTCGAGCGACGCTCGGACGGCCTTTAGCACTTTTCTGACTTCATCTCTCTTCTCATGTTCACATTCAAGATGGCCATGTTGGGTGCTACCACAATACAAGCACACGTTGACATCCTCAGAGACGGTGAAGAGTTTTCCCAACGCATCCAAAAGTTGTTGTTTCCCGGAATTCTCTGAGTCCCTGACCACATCGGTGGGGTCGTTCGCTGGCTCATCAGCTTCCTCCTCCCCAGGGTGAGCCGACGACTCGTCACCTGGCTTGGCATCGGCATCAGTGCCCATGCTGGCGTCACCCCCTGTGATGTTGTTCTTCCTGCGATAATGAGAGAATACCTGATCCTTCTCCCAGTCCGTGAGGCAGCAGAAATTGGCCAGCGAATCATATCCGGGGATTGCGTGGATGAGCTTCATGACCCTTTCGGCTTCTGCAGTTTGCAGTGTGCAGTCGAAGGATCCCCGTCTCTTGTCATTGATGGTGCTCGAGGTTCGGGAGGTCGATGTAAATTGAGCCAGTGCCTTTTCCAATCCATTGAGATACTCAGCTGGATCAACACTAGCATTGAAAACATCTACGACTCCCTTGGCCATATTGGCCACGTCCAAGACACCAAGCCAGAACTCGATGATATCTCCAGTTTTCTCGGCAGATGCACGGGAGAATCCAAAAATCTCGTTCCTCTCCTTCACCTCGGGAACGGCAACCTTCTCGAAGAAGTCTTTGTATGCGACATTTCCGCAATCCTTTGTGACTCTATAGATCAAAAGCCACTTCTTTGCAACATCATCGAAAACTCTTTCTCGATATATGCTGAATTGCTTGCCGCGTCCATTCCGGAAAATTTCCAGAGCTTGCCTCTTCGAAATTCTGACTCCTCCCATGTGAGATAGAGATTTCATCAAGTGCTCCCCATACGCCAACGATGCATTTGAAATCAACGAAGACGCAGTAAATGTGAGCCATGTTTGGAATCCTTGATTGATGTCAACAATGTCAACACCAAGATCCTCGAATGCAACCTTCAACCTAGCTGCAAGGAGTAGTACGGACTTCCTGGCCTCCAATGTGGGGGATGAACGCTTGTAATGGTCCTGGGTGTTGGCGGAGCAATTAATGCAATGGGTTGGTCTCGACTGGCACGTCTCGACCTCATCCATCGTCTCTGCGCCTCTACAGCTTCCGCACAGGATGTCTTCATTCTCCTTGTCAATGGTGAACCACATGCACCGATCGGAAACCACTGGTTCCAGCTCATGGGTGCCGACCACCGGTTCGACCCAACTGGTCTTGAACCTTTTGTCTTTGGTGAATCTGTTCACGGCGGTTCCAGGGCCTCGCTGGAAGATTGTGGTGTCGTCATTTGCATAGTCACCAGGGGTCATTTCGCCACCTGCGATCTTGAACGCCTCAGTTGGTCCGGTCATATCCTCCAGAACTTTGGCGATGATGCCCGATTCGTCAGGTTTGAACGCTCCCTCATTGAGAACCGATACATGTTCCCTATTCGTGGCACACATGAGGAAGACCCTTTGGCGAAATAGATTCTTCTCGATGACAGACCAAATTGCCGTCTTTCCTAAAGTCCCTTTCTTGGTTGTACTCAAAATCGAATACTGTTTTCCGAATTGCGAGTACATTGACCGCCACATCCTCTGATCCGATGTTACCAAAATCCCTTGGAGCCTCATCTTCTCAATCAGCTCCTCTGCGATCCTGGACGTAACAGAGTCCACTCCGTTGAACATGGAGTCATTGTTGATGGCGACCATCAGGGGTCTGGACGTAACTTGATCGAGATCGAGCACCCCCTTGACAAACTGATTCTTGAAGTCGTTTTCAAGCATGACACAATGAGGTGGTTTTTGTGCGTGTAGGAACTGCAATGACAACCAAAGGTGCACAGTTATCAAACCATCGTCGACGGTATCCGTGCTGAGGTACTGCTTGACTTTGTCAAGGGTGTCGAGGAATTGCTGAAGGGGTCGTTCTGCTTCAGAATCATGGATCTTAAACACCTCGACACTTTCCCATCCCATGTCAGCTAATCCCATTTGGATGCCATGCGTCCCACTTTGGGTCCCCACGCGGAACATCAGGTCGGTGATGAGGATGGTTGTTCCAGCCCTGAAATCACCTGCCAACATGTCATGATCTCTTGGACCGCTTGGTGCATCGATGATCCTGCAAGCAAGTGGGTTGGTAATCATCTTCTTGATGCGGCCAAGGTCAGATTGGTTGGCGACATTCACGTCGTGATGCCCTAGCATCATGAGCATTCCTGCAGTCGACAAATAACACCCTGTCCGCGTCAGCATGTACTTGCGGACAACGTGGCTGTAGCACCTCAGCCAGTCTTTCTCGGAGATGGTAGACGCGGTGTCCTCCGTCACTACTGCCGGATTGCAGATTCCGAAGACCATGCAAGCATATGCGGTCACTCTCCTCAAGTATTGTGCCCAAGGTGCTGAACCTGAAGTGCTGGCAGCTTGAGCTGCTGGGCCTTGGACGATTGATAGAAGAAAGTCTTGAAGAAAGTGATTATGCTCGTCCATCCATGCTGAGGTGATGAACTCGGAGTTCCTTTGATCGGGCATTGATGAAGTTCTGAAAAGATATCCATTCGGTACCCGAGGAATCACCCAGTCCTTTCTTGCAGGAGGTGTAGATGGCCTTGCTTTCGATGGTGGAGCTTTTGGTGGCGGTGCACTCCCAGCTGCAGAGCCGTAACCATCGTGTCCACCGGCGGTGGAACTACTAGGCCCAGTCTGTTGTTGTTGCTGTTGTGCCCGCTGTGCATCGGCTTCCCTCTGTTGCTTGTCATTCATCATTCTGATAGGTGAGGGATCCCAACCTGGATGATCCGGTTGACTTGGAGGGTTTCTGCCGTCTCTCGGCATCAGCGGGATGTCCCAGCCATCAATGTGGGAGACCTCTGTGGCTCCTTGGCCCATCTGTGTGGTGGCAGTGGTCGTCACATAGTCGCGGATACAGGAAAATGTCCTGTTCCGTTTCTCCACCTCCTCAAACATGCCCTGGTCGGCCCTCTCAATGTTGTAGCCCCCCAACTCCCATAGGTCGTCGCGGAGGTCAATGGCCTGTTTCATTCTGACCAGATCAGTCTTGATGATCCCGCTCAGGTATGACATTGATTTGAAGTTTTCCAATTTTGTCATCCACTCATGTAGCATTTTGGAGATCATGAGAATGGTTTGCAAATGGACAACAGCTGCCGTCCGTTCCAAGCTGAGATCATAACTCATTGACATCCAGTCTTCCAGGACATTCCGAACGATGATGGTTTTACCCTGGCTGCTGGTCGCTCTGGCATTGTGACGTCGGAGTGCATAGCCGAGGCTGTAGCTCTCCTCGTACATGATATTGACCAGATATTGGATGCGGTTTTCAACTTCAGATGGTTCAGGTTCTTCTCTCCGCATCACTTCAAACGACCACTTTTCCCATTTTCGACGTGCGATTTCCTCGAAGTTTGTCCTCTTTCGGATTTGGTAGCAAGGACTCCCATACGGAGGATACGTCTGGTTCAATGATCCGAGGTTTGCTGGGCTAGTATTTGCGATCTTGTCGCGCAAATCTCTGACTGTGATCTCCTTGTTGATCATACTATTTTGCCCAGTATAGTGGTCTTTGAGGGTATCCCATAGTTCATCTATTCTGATTGCACACTCGAAGGTGCACAACATCTGCATGATGCTTTTCTCATCTGGATTTCTAGCGGCTCCTTCCACCAATTTCGATAGTCGGGCCCCTTTGTCAATGAAGCTGATGGCAGACATCTTCAACTCATTCTCATTGGTCACTTTTGATAACATTTTCATGAGCAACCTAATTGCATGAGTCACGAACGCCCTGCCACTTCTATCCATGACAAAAGCTAAGGCCACAACGACAGGAGGAGAAATCTTCACTCGATCCAACCATTCGTCGAGGTCCTTGTCCTTGTAACCCCTGAAGTTTGCCTCCTCATAGGTTGAGAATGGAGCAGGAAGGTTGTGCTCTTGTTTCTTCTCCTGGATGAGGGACAAAGTTGATTTCAGCAAACTAATGCCTTTGGCCGCTGAAGGGATCACAAGGTCATTCCCAGCCATTGCGAAGACCGAAGTGAGGTATGCGGAATCCGGATCCGTCAAGGCGCACCAACGACGCAGGTAACAGCCCGACTTCACCTTCAATCCACCTCTAACGGGATCCGGATCCGCTAATATTGATCCACGACGTGGATACAACCTCAGCTTCACCTTCACACCGCCCCGTTGGGTGATGAAGTTAATGAATAGTTGTTCATTGATGGTCTTCACGTTGGTGTTGCATTCATAGTCATTTATGATGACACATGCACACGACTTCGACTTATAGTAATCTTCCTCTTCCATAACCTTTGGTCGAAATCTCTTCCCATAAACGTTGTTAATCAACATTTGGTTGGTGACACCTCGAAGGATAGCTCTGACAATCTTCTCGGTATATAACTGTGTTGCACGTGTTTCTCTGCCCGCACATTGACCGTGAGTGTGTGAGCCATCACATTTCACATGCAAGTCAAAGAACTCAACCCCCCATGATACGATCCTCCACGGTTTCTTGATTGCGGTCCCAACATCTTTGAATTGTGACTTCAAACCATACATGCATCCATCAAAGTCATGCACAGTCGATTGGGTCCCATTGATCAGAAACTTCATTCTCTCATCATTCCAATAGTCGCATCCCCGAGGTAGTTCCAACAATGCCATTGCATGCAAAACATGTACACGTTGCAGACACAATGTGAACTCTTCCCATAGCTCCCAATATAGAAGTGCTTTCATTCTGATGTTGTGCGCTGTGACCTCACTCACATTTTTGTTTAACCGATTCCACGGTGAACCACCGGTGCAAGGTCCCGCAAAGAACACGCAGTCACTAGGACCCCTGATGCAACGTCTCCATTTTGCCCTTCCGTAGTTGGACATGAGGTTGTCATCTTCGGTAATCGTGACCACATGCATCATCTTAAACCGACTCTGTTTGTGAATCTTTGTAATGATGCTTTGCGTTTCAGCACACATGAGGAGCAAGCATGGGATATCATCCTTCATCTCATAGACGTTGAGAGATATGGTAACGTCATTGAGTATTTTCCCGAGAAAATCAGCATAGGACTGCTTGAAGTGATACGTCAGAATCTTCCCATTCTTTCGATGTAGATTCATCTGAATATCCCAATCATTTTGTTTTCTGGTCTCATGCTTCAACTTGTAATGATGGGCTATAAACATGTCATCCAACGGAATGATTTTCATGTTCCCATCAAGGATACAGGTGACCACAGTGTCCTGGCACGATGCCCTGTCCTCCACGTCAGACCCGCTGTCCATCACATCTTTGATGTCTGCATTGGATATGATCTTGAAGGTAGTGGTCCCTGTCCAAAATTCATTTCTCTTATTGGTCTTCTCGATGTTATTCCCCACCAATCTCCATGAGTCGTGGATCAATCTCCCACTTGACTGAAACACTTGGTTGGTTTCCCGTTCATCTCTAAACCGTCTCAGCTTACATGGCAGAAAGTCAGCCTCTTTGGGGGTAAACATCTTTCTTCTTGGTATTTTGTGCACTCTCATCAATGTTGTTTCATCCTTCCATATCCATTCATCTTGATCACGTTCATTTTTGGATATTTTCTTTCCCTTTCTTGATGACGTTGATGGGTTATAGGCTTTGTCTTTTGACACCCTACCAGCAATCACATCACCACCAGCGAATACAATTCGTTGTCGATTGGGATCTTTGTTTTCTGTGGGATATGGATCATCATCGGGGTCCCCCGTCGGAGGAAATCCCATTGGAAGACTACCCCATCCAGAACTCCCCCCATGAACAACTCGAAGGAGCGTGTTGATCACCCGAGCAGTACCACACGGAGCTGCATGAATGGTTGTGGGTTCATTTCCATGGGATTGATGACAAAATAGTTGACCTACTCCCACAGTTAACTGAGGATACTTCAGGACGTGAGTCTGACGAGTCGGCACCGCAGCAGCATGGAGCCCTTGTCGTGCTGTTGACGCCAGGTGTCCCGGTGAGACAACACCAGCTGATTGCCTAGTAATCACCGACGGTGATATACTAAATTGACACGGATGGTATTGGAAACAAGCTCGTTCTACCCATTGATCAAAACGGTCTTGTTGTTGAACGGGTGGAACTCGATCCTCAACCTTGATCCATTTGCCATGAGATAGTATCCAGGTACTTCTCAAACAATCATGAGGCAATGATACACCAGATGGTCGCTTTCTAAAGAAAGTTGGCGTCTTAACAACCAATATGGGATCCATACCAGGTAGTTGTTGTACTTGTTCTTTACCAGAAAGACCCTTCTGATACACCTCAGGTGGTAGAATAGGTATTTCGGTATACGGAAAAATTGGAACATCTTGAGTTTTGGTTTGAAACACTTGTCGGACAGTGGTATCAACATCCGTGGTAGGTGAGACCATATCGAGCAGATCTTTCGTACCGATGTCACCAGGGTCCAACAGGTTGATGAGCATACATGCTCTTTTCCATGCTAACGGATTCTTGAAACCTTTGGTGTGAATGTCAGCGGCCATTTTCGAGGTCACCTCATACATGAGTACGTAGTTTTCCCGAGTAAAATGTTCATGGAGGGAAGTGATGGCTATGCCATGGGTCCTCTCAAGATGCCGCATAGTGGGGTTACGACCCGACCTGACTACACCGATCATGCCCTGATTGTCATCATGAAACAATAATTTGGGCGACTTTCCCGTCAGCGTTTCCCAGATGCTCATTGCGGGCAAGCCCATAGTACGGAGGGTGACATCGGCTGCACGATTTCGGCCTCAGGCGTCGAATGGCTTACGCATCCTTGCCGTTTGCTGCCCCCGGACAAAGGAAACCGAGTGTGGTTACCCTGGATATGCATATGAGACCCTGAAGTTGATCTCAAAGACTGGGCACACCCTGCAAAATCAGCATCAGCAAATAAAGACAATGTCAATTCATTGAAGTTGTCCCCAACCCATCCGGTCATTCTTTTAGATAGGCTGGAATTCACGTAGCACATTAAGTGATACAACTTTGCATCGTCATCAATGGTCCACTTTGTTACATTCCTGGCCAGGGAATTGATGGAACGAAGCAGATCAAAACGAGCAATCCTCGCCGCGTACAGCAGCTTCATCAACACGCTAGCAGCGTGTGGCGCTAATGCACCTCTCTCAGACTCCCCAGGCGAGACGTCTTCCCCTTGGGTTCCTTGTTCATAAAACAATGGAGCGTCCGGATCAAATTCATGAGTACACCATGGACATACCTTCTTGTTCTTGGGGTTCCCGGGACATGGTGCTCTAGACTTGTGTTTCTTTGTTTCTTCAGGTAGACTTGGAGTAGATACTTGTTTCAACTTCGTATCTTTTCCAACAATGTCCAAGTACTTCTCAACTGACAGCTTCAACAAACCTTCCATGTCATAGGTCATAGTTGACACCGGGGTTCCATCATGAAGTTTGGTAGATCCCTTTCTCAAAATACAACCAAGATAGAGTCCTAAGTCAGTCTCGGGCTCGATGTTGAGTTTTGATCGAAGCATCTCCCAACCCTTAGTCAGGTTCTCTTCCGGTCCTGCCAGCTTTAAGTCGTCTACATAGATGACAAGAAGTAACTTCAGTTTCTTGTGAAAATACATTGAGGGCCATTCTTCTCCAACAGGAACGAAGTCGAGTTCACGAACTTTCTGATCACAGTGTTGTTCCCACATTGTTCCCGAATCGGGGTGACCATACAAAGCTTTAACCAATCTTACAACTGGTCTACGGAACTTTCGAATATCGACATCGTCAGGCCATGCATCTTCAGGTAGCTCAACCCAACATGGTGGTCCGGTTAGTTTTGCTTGAATGTATGCCTGAATGGCGTCAGCAAGTTTTACATTGTGGCCTGGAAGACACCCATAGAAATCAGCACATCTCGATGCCTCAAAAGTAGCTGGAGAATTGCCCAAGTCCTGGAAGAAGGCAGCCTCCCAGAATTGGTTCTTCACCTGGTTACCAAGCAAGACACCTCGGCCTTTGAATTTTCTACTGGGACTTCCTGCAGGCAACTGATAGTTTTTCTCAACACAGATACCATGTACTCTGGCCATGTGAACCTCTGTCTTGTTTGCCTTTGCTTCACGAACAACGTCATCATATTCTCTAACGACACTGAAATCGTAGACTCCAGCAGCATGTTGACCCAACCATTCCTTCCTCATAGCTTTACGTGCATCATCGTTTTCCATCATTTCCTTACGACCAACAGGCCTTGCCACTGCAGTGTTGAACATCTTATTGATATTGATTCCATCACCATTTGAAGTCAGCTTTTCTCGATGATCATCACAATGATTAATGCATGGCATGCATGGAAATGGAAGGAAAACATCACTGAGGCCACGAGCGTCTTGGGGTACTTCGTTGGTGTTGTGCAATGTCGCAGCAGCCACCACCTTCCCCTGGTTGAAGTCATACACTTTGTCGTTGTTCCAAGTGGCTTTCGGTCCCTTGCCCTTCTCTATCTCAGACCATTCATCCCACTCCATCAAGAAGTCATCATCATCCGGTACGTCGGTGTCCGACAGGTCTGAATAACATGGAGCAGAGGCAGAGACCCCTCTCCCGACGGGAGAAACGGACCCTTTTCCATATTGAAAAACTTTGCCTCTTCGGATGTAGTCTTGGGACATGGCCACTCCTGAAACGTGATCGTCTTTGTCGTCTTTCTTGGAGGATTTGGCTTTCTTTACTTCTTTCTCTTTCTTCTTTTCTTCTTTTCTCTTTGCTCGCTCCTCACTTTCCTTGATTTTCGCATCACTTTTCTTCTTCTCCTTCTCAGCTTCGACCTTCTTCTCTTCGGCCTTGGTAATCCCTTTTCTGACAGTCGGTGACATCTTTCTCCACTCGTCAGGGGTATACTTTGAGGGCCTTGGAGTAGTTGATATTCTGCGAAAACCACGTTCATCAATACGATATGGATGGCCACGAGCATTGAGTTTCACCCATTCACCATCGTCATTCAGGTATACGACCCCATCTCCACCCTTTCCAACGGAGTAATGTTCAGGTCCTCCTTCTGGAATATGAAGATCTGGGTGTGCTGGCTTATCGATACCTGGTGGTCCCAATCTTTCCGATATTGCATCAAAGTGCCTTTCAGCTTCCAACTCTCCATCAGTTGGTTCCCGTGGGACCTTCGACGAAGGTACACCACCACCACCATGACCATCGTCATCATCTCCACCATCATCATCATCATCCGGTGGAGGTGGCGGTAGAATTTCTGGGTTTCCTTCAAGACGATCTTTCACTTTCAATCCTTCAATGGAAACGTTGATCCTTTCATACTCTAACTTGCATGGGAATTCAAGGGGTTCCTTTAGCTCGACCCTTTCGGTATAGTGTGGAGTCCTCAGCTTTGCAATGGGCTTCTCCGCATCATAAGCCAAGTTCTGCTTGCTCCAATCACATAGTGCCCATACCCTGTACTTCCTCGACCAGTGAAGCCCGGGGCCAATGGAGTATCCGGCGAACACTCCAGGGATTCCCATAGGGTCAAACTTGTGCTGTTGTTCTCGTTCACGTGAACCACTGGGCTTGAAGTACACGAGGGCACCGAAGGGTATCATCTTCCCTTTGAATTCTTCTCCATGAAGTTTGCACCAAGAACTTACCTCATCGTCGTTGGGCTCGATGTTGAGCAAATGGCTCACGCATCTGATGGCATACATCCAAAAGCATGGTGGAATTCCTGCCTCAAGTAGACAGGTTGTTGTTGCCACGAGGACGAATTGGTTAGTTCTCTCTGCGAGCGAGTTGTGCTTGGTCTTTCCGGCCAAAGAAGTATCCATTGGGATCTTTAGGATCTTCATTGCCTTGTCGAACTGTGGGGCATCATCGGAATATGCTTCTCGAATCTTACGACGGCCCATGAACTGTTTGACCGCCCGTATAACGGCGTCTGTGTCCTTTCTGGCAGAAGGATAAGACTGAAGCATTCCTGTATATCTATCCCTGATGACAAAGATGGTTTTGTCGTCGCCATAGTCCTGTTCAGCAATACGACGGTTGTCAACGTAGTCGAATGTGATCAGGTCCCCAAACTTCGTGAGCTTACGCTGAAATGCACCTCTGAACGTTTTCCTGTGCTTCATCTTGGCACGCACGCAAGACTCACAGTAAGGGTTCTTATAGCGATGAGTTAGAAGGTGAACCTTCGATCGTGCTTCATTCTTCAAAGTTCCCCTCTTACTCAATCGGACTCCTCCATCTTCCTCATCAACATCAATGACATCATCGTCGTCTTCACCTCCTCCATCTTCAGGAATTTCTTCAACTTCAATTGGATGATCTTCATGGATGTCATCAGGTGCGATGCTGGGATCGTATCCGTCGTCCTCAAACTCGGCATACTCGTCAGCATAGCATGACATTTCCTCAGCATCACCTGCATCACTTCCAACAGCAACTTCATGTTGATCATCTCTTACCTTAGCTTTCTTACGTTTCTTCATTGATCTCTTGGGTGATTTAACATTGGATCGTCCAACGGAGTCGGAAAGATCTTCAAGTTCATCCCCACTTTCTCCATCAATGACCAAAAGACCTTCACCTTCCGATGTTGAGCATCCATCATCAAGAATTGCCATGATCTTCTCTACACAAGATGATTTCAACTTGGACTTTTCTTGATCGACGCTCACATAGGGAATATAGTCTTTGACAGTCATCTCGATGAAGTTGCCATTTGGATCCAACATGAATGGAGTTCTTCCGCTCGGCCATACAAAAGAATAACCAAGATCAACGCATCGCTTTCCCATGGAGAGCACGGAGGGTGTGTCCTCCAAGATGTGAGCTTCTGCTGGTTCGCTAAATGCCTCGAACTTGATGCTTGAACGTTTGGTCGAACACGTTACCCCATTTGCTGTATGGAAGTTGACGACCTTGTCATCGTATGTTGGGAGATCCATTCTACTTATTCGTGTAGATGAAATGAGATCATGGCCACTTCCAGAATCCAATATGAATCTCTTATCTCTCTCTTCAACAGGAACAGTGATACACATTGTGTTGCCTCTTTTACCATATCGACCTTCAATATGCTGAACATAGTTTTCCACAAAAACATCCCTGGACACCTCACCGTCGAGTCTGATCAGGATGTCCATGCTAGGGCCGACTATGACCAGGACTTCATCAATGTCACTGTGTTCACCCTTCTCATCGATCAGAATAGCCATTGCTTTCCCTCGGCTCGAAGCTAACCTGCATGAATAAGACCACTGCTCATCTTTCCTTATCTGATCAGTGGGCTTGCCAACTTTACCATGACCTTTGGGGATGGTTTGGGATTTCCGGCTGCACTTCACGAAGTCCTTCTTCACGTAAGTTTGAACTTGAGTTTTAGACTCATCAAATCTGATCTTCTTCTTGATCACGTTTGATGCAACCTTATGGAACGTCCCTTCATCATCACTCCAATCATGGATAAGTGCAGGAGTAGCCTTTGAGCTTGGTGCTTCAGTGTTTGGAGCAGTGTTGAATAGATGAGGATCGTGGCGTTTGTTGCATTTATCTCCATACCGACACTTGCCCTTAGCCCAATGCCAGCATGGTTCATCAATCTTCTTGGTCTTGTTTGCCGGAGACTGACTTCTTGGAGTTCCTGGCTTCCGACCGTTGCCTTTTGCATTCTTGTTCGCATCAAATACCTTTTGGTCGTGACTGTATTCACAATCCTTGCCTTTTCTGCATGCTTTCTTGATGAAATGGAAATGGCATGGGATCTTCTTCTTGGATCTGGGGCTGGTACTTCGGCCGTTTGATCGATCCTTCCCTTTCCCTTGACCTTTTCCTTTTCCTTTTGCATGCTGTTTAGGCTGAGGTGATGGTAGAACTGGAGCTGCATCGGCCTTGGCCTTCGCCTTGGGCGCTGCCTTCTCCTTGGGAGTAGCTTTGGGCTTCGCTTTTGGATTTGCATCCGGTGCAGCAGCAGTCGGGTTCGGAGCAGGAGCTGAAGGTTTGCCGCCGCCTGCAAAGTCTCTCGCATACTTCTCTCTGGCTGCCACATGCTTGTCCTCTCTGATTCTGGAGATGTGCCTTTCGATGACATCCAACAGGTAGCGATAATTTCGTCTTTGGTCTCTTTCCATCCATGACTCGTACTGCTTGATGTCGAACATCATAAGACTCGAATTTCGAATCTTCTTGTATAAAGCGTCACGAAGCCAATCATCAGGAGGTACGTCATCCGGCATCATGTTTGATACCATCTCCATCCATTTCTCGTAGAACACTTCTAGGTTCGAGTCACCGAGATACTTCATCGATACGATGTGCTCCATAGTGAAGGATGTTTCTCGTTGACCTGGGGTTCTGAAGTGCTCCAGAATCAAAGCCAAGATTTCCCGTCCCATGACATAGGTTCCTCTTCGGCTATGACTTTGTGTTCTCAATCTCAATTTGATCGCTACATGACGAGCAACATCACCGGCTTGGGCTATCACGTTTGACAATGCAATTGACAACTTGGCGTCGATGGACTGATATCGTTGCCCCCCACTGTCATTCAATAGCTCGATGTCAGGGTTTGGTCGAATAGCCGGCTGTAGCCATGCCTCCCATGCGGCTTTATCCCCGTCATTTGCCGAAAGAACAACACTCTTGATGAGATCTGATTGCCAAACCCCAAGATTCTGTTGCTTTGGCCATGGACTAACATAGAATTTGTCAGCCTCTCGTCTTGACATTCTTGGTACTTCTTCTGCAGTGTAAGCCGCTGTGGAGACATCATCTGCTGAATCGCGTTGTGATCCTCGAACCGAAGGCAAACCAGGAGGTTCAGGAGGTGGTCCTGGACCGTTAGGCCCGAAAGGGTCCGGAGGTCCATCAGGGTCAGGCGGACCGCCCCAGCCACTCGGTGGCTTGTAGTATTCCCTCTCAGTTCCGCCAGCGATCTTGTTGTCAACCTCTTTCAGTAGATCAGCGATTCTTTTGCTTGATTGAGAATGCTGTGGTTGTTGAGGAGGTAAAGCATGCCCACGATAGGAATGAGCCACATTTGTCTCATAAGTCAACTCCTTGTCGATCTGCGAAACCCAAGATTTTAGAATAGCGTTTTCACAGTTAGCCTCATTCACGTCATTCTCCAGTTTGTCGATGAACAGTCTGGATGCGAGATCGGAGTTGGGAATGCCTGCCGAATAGGGAAGTGTGTCAGGGCTGATCCTAGCCATAGATGTTTCAGAATCCTTGAGACTCTTTCTCAGTTCATCTAAGTGACGTTTCATGTCAACAATCTAAGAATTCTTGATGCCAATCTTTTCATCCCTATCCTGGATTTCCCCCATGAACATGCATGATCTCTCATATTGTTGAACACCACTCGCCAATTTTAATTTTCGCTCACTCTCTAGCTCAGATCTTAGAGTTCGGACCTCAGCATTGGTGAGGGACGACGCCCCTACATCCGCAACTTCAGCCAACCTTTCTTTTAACAACAAGTTCTCTTGTAAGCATTCATGAACTTCATGATCTAGATCTTGAACCCTGATTTGAGCGATCTTAGCTTGATTACGTAGATCTTCAACAAGCATCTCTTCGGGGCCACGACCGTCGGTCGTAGAACCCTGAGTCAATGATCTTCGTAACTTCGTGTTTTGCAACTTGATCTCATCCTTCAATTCGCAGTTCATCTTCTGCTCATTGGCATAGAGCTCTTCATAGTGCTCTGCCCTCGCGATCGAGTTTGCACTAGCCTGTGATTCAAGCCTCAGGTGAGATATTGCTTCGGCCTCTTGGTTCCTGTATGATGCAATTCTTTTGACGGTATCATGTTCAGTGTTTCGATGCTTCAGATCACTTTCCAATTTGGCCTGATTTGCCTCGAACACCTTCTTCCTAGACTCTCTAGTGATCTCATCAATACTGCTCTCATACAGCTCGGCCTGTTTACGAGACTGAACCAAGGCTTCACTCAATAGCTGATTTCGCTCAGATAATTCATGAACTGCAATTGATTGTTGCTGGCTAATCACTTCAAGTTGATTACTAGAGGAGGATGCCATTTCAGATCGATTACGATATTCCATGATTGAGTTCTGGAAATCATTTTGCATTTCTTGACCTTCATTGTATAGTCGATTGGCAATATCGGTGGTTAAGACATTGGTTTGATGAAGTTGTTGTAGTCTTGCCTCCGTATTACCCAGTAGTCCTTGAAGGTGATGTACTTCATCCTTGTACTCCTCCTGGATCTCCATACCACGTTGATGGATCCGTCGTGCACCATGTTCCATTAGGGCACCTCGGCGTTCAAGGTCTTGGATGCGTATTGTTGCACCTTCATCTTCCTGAGATGCTACCATTAGTTCTGCTTGATATTCTGCAACCTCATTTGCGGAACATGACAATCTATGATTGAGTGCATTGACCTCATCAAATACATTCTGATTGTGTTCCCGAAGATACTCAGTGAACCTGATCTCGATGTCATGAATCAGTTGATCCCTGGATGCAGCATATGCTTCCATGTTGTTCAGCTGATTACGTAGGGATTGACATTGTGCCCGTAGTTCTTCTATCATGGCAATAGGTTCACTAGCCACAGAAGTATCCGTTGATCTCCTCTTAACACGACTATCCCCGGTCCTCTCACCAATTCGGTCGGTCACGGCCCTGGTGGATCTGTCCCTTGGAGTAGTACGTCCTCGAGATGGTCGATGCCCTTGGCGGACAACATCACTCCGAGCACTGTTTCGAGAAGATCTAGGTGTACTTTGGGTGGATATTCTTCGTCTGTTTGATGTGACTTGCCATCCGGACTGTGTAGTTCGGGTAGAGCGTATCCCGCCACTGTCTGCCGTGTCGCCAGGGGAAGATTGATTGACCTCCTCGACCGGCATAGCAGCGTTCTCATTGAAGGTAAACTGCGTGGTGCGCGAATCTCCGCTGCCGCCTTGCATCTTTGCGATGATGAGCCGATTGGTCCTTTGCGTCCTCAATCAATTGCTCAGACGGCCCGGCTACCAGCACGCAGGTACCACTCTCCCGGCGGGAGAAGTGAGCCCTACGGCTGATAACCTGTGAACAAATTGATCCTTGTTCTGGATTATCCCTTTTGATTGTAGTACCGGTTGTGCTGGTAGTGCAGGGCAACGTCACTGCATGGCGTTCGGAGAACGATCTTTTTCCTCGCGCATGACTTGAGCCAAGTGATTGGCAGTCCATGCATCACTGACTACATGCTCAGCATGTGAAATGATTGTATTACCTAGTTCCCTTTCGCATATATATATATATATACAATATGTATTATATATAAATATACAGTGTCGACAATATATATATACTAAAATATAGTATAATATATATATATATAGAGAGAGAGAGATAGATAGATAGATAGACAGATAGATAGATAGATAGATACCGTACTCAGCTTCTTTTCAACCCTTCTCCGTGCTTGATTCTCAGCGCAAAGGTTCCAGCTGCTGGCTGAAGCTAATTACTCACAAGCTCTTCAGTGTCAGCTTTCTGCACCTTTTATAATACTCAGCATTTGCATCAATTCTCTGCACGGCTCGTTGGCCTGTGCAAGTTTACATTGGGATCACTGCTCCGTTATATGCGCATGTCCAACTTTGTAGTCAGGCTGCGGGTGCCTTTGCCCCTGGAGCTTCTTCCATGGAAAATGGGCCCGCAGAACTTCAAAACCACTGGGCTTCAGCGGTGGCTATAATTCTGCAAGATCGATGTGTCGATCATGGGCAATCTCACGCGCTCGTGGAGCTGGTGCTACCTATGCTGAAGACAGCTATGGCTATGACAAAGAGCGCAGTCAGCCTTCCGTCTTCCCTCTCCAACCCTCTCTCGCCCTCTCCCTCTCCCTTGGTCGGCTGAGGATGAAACCTTTGGCCAGAGCCCACTTTCGGACTGTAACTTGGAAATACCTTCACCTCACAAGCTCTGAGATTTGCCAAAAGCATCCAAAAATACTTTCTCGCCACTGATCTTCCAAAAACTTCCCTCACTGTTGCTTGCCAAGCAGCGCCAGACATCCGGATTGAAGATGTTGATCTGGAAAACTCCTCATGTAAATGCATCACAAATGCATCAACCCCCTTGGAAAGCTTCTGGCGTGTGTGAAGAGACCAAACTCAAACACAACCATCATCATCCTACTGCAGTTGCCTGAACTTTGAGGTATGCCAAGTACATGGGCATCTTGCTGGTTTGTGCAGGGTTTTCTTCCCACATACATAATAGGACCTGGTAGCGTGATGTTACTGCGCTTCTTTCGGTATCTCTCTGTCACACACGTACTCCATATGACTCCACGTCGGACTAGACCATACATGCTCCACCAAGACTTCAGGCCGGTGCCAACAATAGCTGCCGCTGCCAGTGTCAGGACACCTGCAAAAGACCACACACTGTTACTTTCATGAACTTCCATGACTTTCATGACTCTCCACACACTAGCAACATTTCTGAGCCTGCAATGAAGACAAAGAAAAGGCAGTTCAAGCCCAGCAAAGTCCACGTGCTATTCTCAGTCCTGGGAGGCACAGGGCACACAATTCACTCACCAGGCTTCAAGCTAGACAAACCTGATTCAACGCTTGGGTTGCCCGTTTCATCGACATTCAGACTGTCCATTCCAACGTGCATTTTTTATTGAAGGATCAAGATATATCGGTTGTTTGGTCATATGATAATATGCGTTTGATGTTTTAGCATATTTTGGTCCAGTGGGTATGCCGCTGCCATTTTTCATTAACGCGCATCATTTGTTTGTTGTTATACAATTATGTTTCAGTTGCTGTTTTTTATTGTTCCGTGTCATGTTTAAGTTCTCCGTCAGTTGTCATCTTTCCTTGTCATTTTTGTCGCGATTTGTTGTTCAGATCTGCGGGTCTGGTTGGGTCTGGTTCAGGAGGCTGGGTCCAAGATGCTTCTCATGTTTTGAAATTTATTTTCCTGTATGCATTCATGATACAGAGGTTTTCAGGCGCAACCGATCAGGATGTGAGGACAAAGTATCATCTGTGCTGGTATGGCCTTTGTCAAATTTTGCCTTGAATCCCTTGAATCTTGACCACTTTGGGTGACAGGAACTTAAATTGCAGCCTAGCAACATATTGACCCATTCTTGCAGCGCCTTTTTCGACTCTGGTGGCAAGTTCGCAAGACCCTGTCGAAACTTGGCCTGCACTGCTTTGGAACAGACTGCATAGCTTCAGCCTACTTTTTGACTGCTTTGGAATTCGGACCCTGCTTCATAACCCAAATTTGACACCTCCTGGTCTGCAGACAGCTTGCCGCGGCGCATTTTCAAAAAGTCTACTGGCCTTAGTCAGCTAGAAAAAAACTGTGAAGCCCAGCTATCTATAGAAATATCTCGCATCCTTACCTTTTTTTCCAACGGCTGTTTTTGATTGTTTTTGTAGCCCAGTCGCATGTCTGCATCGTGCTTTGGCCTTGGCAAGCTGTGATAGGCCAGACCTTGGGCCTTACGCCCTTGCAGGCCTCACACTCACCTTGAACTTCTTGATTATGCACCACTTCTCAAACACTTGGCGTCAATCCATCCATGACACAAGCCCATGCAAAAGTTACTTAGGGATGCGGCTCGAGCTCTGCTTCTTCGGAAACTTTTGCGTCTAGGTCAGTTGCCGCCTTCGTCTCTGTGGTCTGAGCTTTGACTCCTTTGACTTCTTTTGTCTCCTCTTTCGTCTCCTTCGTCTCCTTTTTGGCACCTTTGGCCTTTTTCGTGCTTTGCGGCTCCGAGTCTCCTGCGAAAGGCACGGCACCTGCAAATATCTGCAGTTCGACATGTTTTGCTTGTCAAACACGGCTCTACAATGCTCTGCAAGCTTCACTCAACGTGTCACATCAATAGTCGATAATAGTCGTTTTTACTCTCCTCGGGTGAGTTCGTTGACCTCGATTTCCTCGCCTTCTGTCTCAGTATCTTTCTGCTCGTTCAGCTTGTCATCGTTCTTACACCACGGGACACTGCTCAATTCATCGCAGCGTGGAAGGCAAAAAGGGAGAAGATTCAGAACACTGACACATTTGGAAAGGCTTAGTCGGCTTAGTCACAGAGACCTTTGGCTAAGCTCCATGCGGCTGCATTTTTTGGAGTTTTTGCCTCCTTGTCCCATGATGTCGGTTGCGATGAAGCGCCACTAAACACAAAGACCTTGGGCGTGTTACATGCTGCTATCATGCTGCTCAGTGGCAGCAAAGTACCTTACTGACTGGTTGCACCTTATGCATGTAGCCATGTAGCGTGCATTTTCAGATGTGTTGCACCATAGGCTTGCGCAAGCCAATGCAAGCCACTTAGCTCGTGGCTGCTGCTGCCACGATGCCAACCTTAGCATCAACTCAGCATCTTAGCTTCACTTTTTCGACAGTTCCCAGTCAGTTCCGCTGAAATTGGAAGACAAATGTCTCAGGGCCCTGGCACCCCCGGCCACCTTGTCAAGAGCCGCAGAATGGATTCAGAAATAGCACAAAAGAATATTCTTTCAAAAGAATATGTTTTCAAAAGAATATTTTTTCAAAATAATATTTCTTCAACAGAATATGTTTTCAAAAGAATATGTTTTTTCAAAAGGACATTTTTTTCAAAAGATGTCAAGATTCTAAACCGCTTGGATATCAAGATGTTAGCATTGCACCAAAGAAATTGGAAACGACTCAGCACCGCAAAATCCCGGTGCAACTTCCGCCATCCAAGCAACCACGGCGGGAAGTGCTTCACTAGGAACAGACATATGTAGCTTGCCTGTCCAGCATTTTCATATGTGCACTTGATGATACTTGATGTTAGGGAAGTTTGCACGGTCTGCTTCCAATGCTGCGGGAAACGCAACGAACACTTTTGCCACTGGGTTTCCAACCGCTTTGGCTATGGGGAGTGCCCGCAAACGGCGAGCAACAGCTGCTTGCGTCTGAATGCCAGCTTGTAGCACTTGTACTGTCTCTCATACTTCCAGGGCCTTCAAGAACCCTTGTGCATTGTCCGCATTGCTTCCTACTACACTGTGGCTTTGCGTAGTTACTTCCGCCTGGTCCGTTGAATTTAAAGCTGCGGATTCTCATCTAGTACCAGGCAATGTCAGATGCACCCACTGCGGGCTACAGCACAGCTGCAGGCGCAAGGTAGCAGTTCCATTCCAGAATCGCAGGACGTTGCAGACCCTTTTCTGTTCGTGACGGCTCAGGTAGAGGCGGCACACTGGTGAAACAAACGATGAAATCGATGAAAAATAGAAGTTAATGTATAGATTGCGGCAGGTGCACAATTTGTTGCACAGCCAGTTTGCATAGCAATGTGCTTCAAGTTTCCTAAAGGCCTAAAGTTCATGCAAAGGAAGGCGGGCTGCTCGTCACTTGGAGTTTGTCTTCAAACTTCTCATCTTGCGTCTTTGAATCCTGGCGTCAAGAAAGGGAGGTGTGTTCGCTGAAAAGGTAAGTTTCATTCGGATTTGACCTTGCACCTCTGAAGTTTGCACAAGTGTGCACAAGCCTGATCACATGTCATACATTTGATTCTTGAAAATGTATCTTTGGTCGTAAACGGCTGCAGACGATAACCTGATGCTGACCAAAAGAAGTTGTAATACAGCTAGCCACAAGACATGCTAGAAGTGTTCCACAAATCCTTCATCCTTCCGGGCACGTTTCTTCGGCGCGGTCCTTTCTTCAACTGCCGACAGTCGTTCCACAACACGGTTCATTTCCAGCGTCAACTCCTGCAAAGCAAGGTACGCACACAACAATTGAACTGCATCGAGCAGTAATGAACAGCATGGAACACCCTTCATCCCCAAAATGCCAGAAGCCAAAGGCATCAGTCAAAGCACTTGGACCTCTCTCCGCCCATCCGTCTTGTAGGCATCTGCTCTAATTAACCAGGTGCTAAGCAGTGCATGTGTGGGTTGTTGTTTCATGTTGTTTCCATTGTTTCACGTCTTGATTTGTCTAGTTGGCTCAAGCGATGTCAAACGTCAACTACAGTCGTACATCCAGGCAGCACATCCTGTATTGAGCAGGCGAGCACCGCCAGCAAGTCCAGGTACATGATGCCTGCTCGGGCACTGTCTTTACCGGCCTCAGTCCAGAAAATTTAGCCATGGTGCGCGTTGAGTTCGCAAAGTGTTCACAATGCAAATGCCATGGAACCAGGAAGCAGAGTTCATGGCTCCAGTGTACCGGACAACTTCTGGCAGGACTTGCTGCATCTCGTCCGCAATGAAGCCAAACCTGCGCAGCACGCATTGACAATGCAACGCTTTCTTGCCTTAGGTCACCGCTTGGGACAGGCCTAATTCTGGCTGGATCGCCCTGCATGTTGTATGCCACGGGCCGGAGCATGTTGAGCAGGGAGACCTTAAGCAAACCACATAGCAGCTTAGCATGTGCACCATGCAATGCATGTGAAGAACCACCAAGACATGGCAGGCTTCAAAGTCCGCATCCGGGTCTCTTGTGGATGTCTTTGGGCACAGGCGCGTGTGTCCGTGCAAACACAGATGAATGCATGGATGGATTGATAGCAAGATTGAAACCTGCAAAGGTAGAAGGGTAGATAGGTATATAGGTAGGTGCACCCTATAGATAGGTGCATAGGTAGATGGATAGATGGATAGATGGATGGATGGGATGGGATGGGATGGGATGGGATAGGATAGGATAGGATAGATAGGATAGATAGCCCTGCCCGAGACACAGCAGTCCTAGCTTTTGATAAATTTTGCTTTGCTTTTGGCAGAGTTGGGGCGCCATAATACAGGGTATTGCATGGTATTGTTGGGTTTCCATGTCTGGGTCTGAAAGTGGTGCGCTGTTTTTTGTCGGCCGTGAAAACCGGAATTGAATCCTGGAAGCTTGGAATCTGCTGTTGGGTTACAAAGCTGGATCAAGTTTACATCGCATTTGCGCACATACAGTATGACATACATGCTGTGTTCTTGTGGGGTCTGGTACTTAGACTTTGCAAAGCCACAGATTCGAGATTCAACATTTATATTATATACCATGTCGAAACAATCCCACTCCAGGGACTTGGCTCTTGAATTTAAGGATCGGAGCCGAACTGGTTCATACTTGTTCTCTTCCAAAATGTTGGAATCGATGCCCAAGAATGTCAGACTTGGTTGTGTCAGTTGCGGACTAAATTACACTTTCTCACAGCGAAGCCGTTTTTGTTTAAATGCCTACTACTGTACGCTGGTTTCAGGGATGCTTCGGGACGGCTACACCACACCTTCTTGCAAGTACTGCACTTTCTGGTATGAATGTCACACTTTCTTGACGGAATGGCACTGTTTCATGAATCAATACGGCATGCCTTTCTCCAAGCACCAATGCACATCGGCAGGGTGACAACAAGACCTTCAAACTTTGAGAGCAAGCATAGGAAATTGTTTGTTTTGTTTGTGCGCATGTCTTGCATGTCCACAAAAAACTGGGTCTTGGCAGGCATCATGCGTGCACTATATCTATATACATGTAGACATGCACATGTGCATACATATGGACACATACAATGCATATACATGATTATACATGCGTGTAATTGTGTTATATTGTGTGTACTTGTTCAATTCATATCTACCATATTATCCATATTACCACAGGCCCATTTCTTCACCTATTCATCGAGTTGTCCCCGTATTTGTGCGATTCATATCCATCGTATACTTTGCTCACCCTTTTGTCTGTATACTCTGCATTGTACTGTAATACAAACATATATCGTGTGTGTGTGCCTGCCAGACGTATTGACTCGGCTTTCGGCACTAGAATTGACTGTGCGGTTTGCAATGGCTGCCATTATGGGCTGGATGTTCGCCTGAAGCGTTGCCAGGTTGTCCTTCAAATCCTTCGTCACAAAGTATCACAAAGTATTGCAAAGATTTTCCAGGGCAGCTCATGGATGTAAGAATGAAATTGGATGCCTGGCTCATGCTGAATGCTGACACCTGCCTTCAAACGCCTGTCAGACCACGCGTTGGATCCTGGAGATTCACATTGACGGGATGGCGTAGTATGTGCACAACTTTTAGCAAAGCTCTGGGCGTCAAGAGTCACATGACATATGAAAGTCAGCTACGGCCTTTTTTTGGACGATTAAAGCAGTCACAACCCACCATAGAAGCATGATTCAAGCTGTCGTTAAGCTTCTGACCAAGATTGTATCCCTCTGCATCTGCCTAAACAACTTGGCCAAACATGATCGAACTACCAAGGGCATGGAACATTAAATGAAAAATATCGGATCACGTGATCGATAGCAAGATGCAAGGAGACTCCATCACCATCGGTGACTTTTTCACTCTTGCCAATTCCGCCTGAGGTGGTCTGCAGAAGGAAAGACACGAAGCTTCAAAGCGCCTTCTGAAGCGAAGGATGTTTGTCGGAAACACATCATTTCTTTGTTCTGTGGCATGGCAGATGATTGCTGCCTGCCTCACAGTCAACTAAATGCTGTACAAGTTAGCTCTGCTCAGAACTGCTCTGATCCGTAAGAAGACCTGAAGGTCTTATGATACGATACCTTGAAGGCATCGAGAGCCAAGGCAAAATGGGGACCTTGGCTTGGATGATTTGAATTCATGTCTTGACTTTGCAGATTTGCAACATTGACTGACTGCAAATTCGCGCCAAAACTGGCATCAGCTCTGATGGGTAGAAAAGGCAAATTCCATGCAGCCGAACATCTCGGCGACGGGGGGAGTGGAGCAGTATCCCGATTTCACCAGGACAGCTGCATAGAATCTCCGTCCTTAGGTGCTTCTCAGGTGCTTCTCATGATGGCCTCTATGACATCATCAGTGAGCCTGCCACCTTTCTCCTTGATGACCTTCTTGTTCAGCTCTTTGTTGGTAAAGCCCATGTCCGCCAATGCCTTCAGCATGTCTTCCATGGTCTGTGGAGATTTCTCCCCAGGGAATGCCGTCCCAGATCTCTGACCATTGGCAAAGTAGGTATTTGCCGCATTGCTGATCACATCAACAACGCCACTGAAGATCCCCCACTGGGAATTTTGCAATGAATCTGTTTCAGCATCAACACCATTCAGGGCACAGCTGCGCAAGTGTCCGTAGAAAGTGCTCCAGTCCATTCGAGCTCCTTTGTCTTGTGCATCTCGGCCGGTGAGATCTCTGAAGATCGTTGCAGCAGTCTCCCGGGAGTACTTGTGGCCTTGTGGGAATGTGTTCATCAAGTCATCTGCGGCCAAGAGATTGTCTTTGTCTGTATCAGCATCCTGGAAGATTTTGAAGATTTTGGGCTCAAATTCAGGCAAGCTGAGATCGATGCAAGCTGCAACAAACTCAGTCCAATGGATTGCAGCCTTGTCTTGGCTGAGATTCATGGCCGAAGTAGCTCGATTTGCTTCGCCCTGTTCCACACCGTGCTTCATGAGTGCTGCTTCCAAAGTCTCACCGGACAAAGAGCCATTGCCAACCAAATCCAGCTCGTTGAACAGCTGTTTGAAAGTTGGCATTTGGTTGGGAGGCCAATCTTGTGCAATGGTCAGGGCTACGTTCTTGTACAGAACTGATCGGCAATGGACAGTGCCAAGTCTCTTGAACAATTTTTCTCTCTTCGCATCATCCAGGCTGCCCTGCCTGCCTTTTGGTACAGCTTTCTTCAGGAAGGCACTTCCCAAACATTGAGATGCAGAAGGTCGCCTCTGGCGCTCTTGCACCAGCATGTTCTTCAGGAGCTCCTGAGCATCTGCAGAGGCTCGCGCTGATGCAGCCCGTGGCTTGCTGCGCCAGAACTTCACAATATCCTCAAAGTTCCCCTCGAACTTCACTCGGAACGGCATCTCCCCTGTGAGCAACTCAAAAAAGACACAGCCACAGCTGAAGACATCAGCTTCTGGCGTGATTTCTCCCCACCAAACTTCAGGAGCCATGGTCATTGGAGTCCCCATTGGACGGTTTCCTCTGTAGTCTCCTGGCTTGAAGTGCATTGCGATTCCCAAGTCAATGACAATCAAATGCGGTTTTGCTGCGAATCCAGTCTCTGAAGCAGCATCTTTTCCAAAGAAAGCTGCAGTCTTCTGACTAGGCATCAGCATGATATTCTGTGACTTGAGATCCAGGTGAATGATGCCTCGCACATGGATATGACAAATAGCTTGCATCAGCTGCAGCATCGCTTCGGCAGTCCAAGCCTCCGGAATTTCTTGTCGGCTCTTTCTTGCTGCCGAGATGTGGCTGTGCAGCTCTCCACCGGGGCAGAAATCGGTAACAAGATAGATCTGATCTTTGGTGCTGTAGACCTCATAGAGTTTCAAAATGTGCGGGTGATCCAAATTTGTCAAGTTTTCGATCTCCTTCTTCATGGCTTGCATATCCCCCTGCAGCTTGTCCTTCGAAATCTCCTTGACAGCTCGGACCTGCTTTGAATGCTTCTCATTTGCAAGGTAGACGTAGCCATAGGTTCCATGGCCAAGTTCCTTGCCCTTGCTGTATTTCACCCATGGAGAGCCCTCTCGGATCGACTCGATTGAGAAGCGGGGAATGGCTTGCACTGACACATCCTGCTGCATTTGAAGAAGTTCGAAGAAGACTTTTTTGAACTCATCCATTGTGAGGCCATTGTCGCTTCTGGCAGCTTGTGTCAAGTGAATCTGGCTCCCAACCAATCCAAGCAAACTATCCAAGTAAGTCCCGAGATTTGAGACCTGCTCGTTTGGAACAGGACGGTTGCTTGATCCAGCAGCACTGACATAGATCTGCTCCGCAACTTGCTCGACCTTCTCCTGCTGCAGGACTGCTTGCACCATGGCCACTTGATCTTTCCTTGGTATTGTGCGTGCACGAATCTTCTTGCGCTGGTCCGCGCGCGAAATGGCGGTGTTGGGCTTGACATTCAGGTAAATGCTGCCAGACTCGCTATCAACCTCTGTGATGGTGGCTGGCATCCAGCACTGGTTGTGGTCACTCCAGTAATCCAACTGATGTCCCTTGACAAGTTGTGACTGGTCAATGGGTTGTCCCGGTTGTCCCTGTCCGGCCATGCCTTGTGCCTTTCCCAGTGCGAAGGCTGGGCCCTGTGGCAAAATCAGCCCAGGCGAACCTGCCGCCACTCCGTAGAGCTTCCGCATGTCAGGCGCTGGTGTCGTGGGGCGGCTGGGTCCCTGACCTTGTGCATAACCTGCCACGGGAGTGGGCATCTGTAGCTGCATTGGACGCAAAGCTTCACCTGCTCTGGCTCTCCTGAGATCACTGGCTACAAGCCGTCGGACTGTCAAACGCTAAAGCCAAAAAGATGCGGGCAGACTTCAATATCTTCAATGCACCAGAATCATGCTAATCTTTCCTCTAAACGTTGGGAAAGAAAGTGACGTAGCTCAACATGTCCCCGTTCACGCTGCAAGTCAAAGCAGGGTCCAGCCAGACAAGTGAACAGAACTGAAAAAAATTGAAAACATCTGAAAGCAGCTGAAGGCAACTATGTGTATGTGTGTCACATCTGCACGTTTTCAATTCCCTGAGGTCTCCACACTCCAAATGCCGTGGATGATGCCACCTTCCCTGACCAAGTAGCGTCACTGTCCATCTTCTATCCATGAGTTCGAATCTCACGGTGGTTGCAAGTATCTTAAGTGTACCTTAAGTATCCTAAACATTTGTTGAGTACCATCCATCCTGCCAATGCTAAGACGTCGACGATGTCAAGCTGAGCCGGCTGTTTCCTGCAGACCACCTGCCACAGTCAATGATCATCAGTGATCATCAATATGCACTTTTAAAACCAAAAAAAAAAGTACCAAGGACATTGCAAAGGTAAATCTAGGGCAGCCGGTGACAATCAGCACGGGTCACCACTTCATGGTCGGGTCGACAAACTCGATCTTCGCATCGCTTCCTATTGTAACGCCTCAGTTTAGCCAAAAGCGGCTAATCATGGCAAATCTGACAAGCTGGTGAAGGCACTGAAAACTAAAGCAGCAAGCTCAAGGGTAGGACTTGGAGTATTAACCAAAGAGACATCGTTTCCAAAGTGCGCGCACCTGCTCTTCCAGGCAGTTCTGCAGAGGCCAAAGAATCAAAGAGCATTTGCTTTGCACCTGTTTTGCATCTATTTTGCATGAATGAATTTCTTGCATTTTCTGGCCTCTGGCACAACAAAGGCGGCTCTAGCCTTGGAGGCGCCGCGTAGTACTCAGAAGGCCACTGGGATGGCCACAGGAATTGGCGTCGAGCGGCTACAAGCGGCTCTGATCATTCTCGGCTAAGGCATCTGCTGTGCAAAGTCCAACGCCAGTGGCAAAGCTCCTAGCAGGCAACGGACGGCTGAACAGAACTCACTGGGCAAACATCGAGGCAAAAAAAACGAGGTGGAACTGCCACCAACTTAGGCCCAGGTGTTGTCCTGCGTGACCAAGGCCTAAAATTTGTGGAACTGGGGCAGGCAAGAATTCCGCAGTGCATAGCATGGTTGTGGTATTGCTATTTGGTGCAAACGACGTTCCATAAATTCTGAAAGCCCAATGGAAAAGTTGCTGTTAAGCTTAAAAGAACATTGAGACGAATTGAGTCCGTCATCTCTGAGCATGAATGAACTCCCGTGTGTCACCCTGCACGACACGCCCCTTTTTGATCTGCAAGATTTTGGATTGCTTCTTGGGAGGACACACCCTTAGAAATTCAGCTCACAGCATGACCGCAGGTACAGATGACAAAGCGAGTGCAAATCCGTATGCATACAGCATGCATGTAAAATATTGTAAAATCATTTAAGCATCCATTCCACGCAATTTATGTAAGTCATGTTCTTGTTTGGCTTTGGCAAACATGCGGCTCCAACACATCTGTGCAAATTAGGCTGAGTAGCTTCCACTTTCCAAGCCATGTTGGTGCTGTACGCCGATTCAACGCGACTACTGCTTTCGCCCGGGCTTTCGTACCTTCAGTCCTGAGCGTTGCGTCTCGAACTGCAAGCTAAGAGCTACAGCTACAGCTACCCGGTGGCTCACAAACGCAAAAAAAAACAAAAAAAAAACACGAAACAATAGCAATTGCTCGCACATCCTCTGTGGCTCAGAAAATCTCTTAAAGCTACCGCTGGAACTGACCATAAGCATCCAAACTCCGGTGTGATCATTCCGAGGTGCTTCACAGCCCTTTCTCGGCGTCTCGATTGAGCCTGGAATTGGGCCTCACAGTCACAGTTGCCTCCCGATGTGATTTTTTTTCTGTAACCATGACAAACGTCGCCACAAGAATTTCAGGAGCAAATCCCACAAGAGCTAACAAGAGCTAAAGTCCTGAGTTCCGACATGTTCCGACTTCAATTCGAGTCAAGGAAGAGAAAACATGAGAAAACTCTGGATGCGGGAGCTGCCTTCAACTCAGATGGCAACCAACGCCATGCCTTTCGGCCAGCACCTCCTTCTGCTAGGAAGAGCCGAAACGCGCTGCAGCTGCGTTGCGATTTCGCCTTGGTGTAAAGTAGTGTAAAGACATGCCGATTCTGATCGATTCTGCATCCAAATCAGGGCAGCTTTCAGTGCGCACAGCTTTCAGTGCAGCTTGCAGTTTCCACTGTTTACTTAGTTTAGACAACTTTAGACTCTAGTCAAGTCAGAGTACTCAGTTTGCTGAGCTTCTCAGTTGTAGTGAAAAACCAGCGAAAAGAAATGGCACATGTTGGTCCTGTGTGGCAAAGGCTGCATGCTTTGATCTTGAGACTTCATGAAACTTCGGCTCACGACTACTGCGTATACTGCGTAGGAGCTACCTGCTCAGAGAAGGATGGTGGAGAATCTCCTCCACTACGCGGGGGAAGTACTCCATCAAAGGGGACCTGGATATCTCCTCAGTCAAGCTATGCTTGGCTCTGAACAAACTCTCAGTTGCCTGGCAGTGCCTGAACTGAAAGACGTAATTTGTCCAAGCCGTTATTAAACAAAAAAGCAACCGCAGTTTGTATAAAGCACCATTAATACCCGTTATATTTTACGTGTATATACCCTGTGTGTCGGAAACCTATTGGGAATAGGTCTTTGGAGCAAAGACCTAAACGTGAATCCTGGGACCTATCTAGGGAAGGGTGCTGCAGCAGGGGTTCAAGATGTGCACAGCCAAGAGACATATCATGTTACATATTTTTTTGAAGAGAAACAATTGAAGATAATAAGATATAGAAGCCGAATGCTGGAAGGTACCACCGGCGCTGAAACTTTGAGTTGAAAGCCTTAAAGGGCCTGACGTATAAGTAATTCATTTTTTTCAAGCTGTGATTGTCAACACAGCCTGCGCTGCTGAATCAGTTTAGAAGAGACTGACAAAGTTTCCAAAACATATGCAATAGGGACAAAAATCAGACCTGACCGTGGACAAAGCATGGACAAACCGTGGAAAGACCTATCTAGAGCCTGCACAGGGGTACCATGATTTTCGATTAATTTTCATGTCTTTCCACTACAGCACAATTTGGGATCCCCACCCCAAAAAATGAGCAACAATCTGGTTGGCAATAAATTCATGCATGGGATGATGATGATGATGATGATGATGATGATGATGATGATGATGATGATGATGATGATGATGGACATGTTTGCCTTGATTAGTTCACATGCCAACGGGCTCACAAAAACTTAAGCATGGGCACATGACAAGGGAAAAAAATGTGCGTCAGAAATCGTCAGTGTGAACCAGGGTTTCAATCTGGATACTCTTGATGGCACAAGAATTCAAAAACGTACAGTTTTAAGGCTATTATATCCTTGGTCCTTGTTCAGGTCTTTTGTTGTGTATTTAGGTCTTTAGGTAGAGACCTATACCCGGTGGGACTTTTGACTTTTAGGGTGTGTATATATATATATATATCGATCATATATATATATATATGTGTGTGTGTATGTGTGTATGTGCGTGTGTGAGTGTGTGTGTGTGTATGTTTAAGACATTGGAACGGAATCAAAATGGTTATATATATATATAAATAAACTATACTAACCTTACATCTAATTGATGCCAAGCTTCGCCCAGAGGGCTCAGTTCGAATTTGACCAGCTGACGGGTCGACTAGCTCAGCTTCTGCCGGTGCGTCCTCAAGTTGTATCTGCCTAGCATCACCTTTGAACTAACGAAACTAGCGTGCTGTATATGTATCCGTATATGGATCAATGTTCTTAACGAGCTAAACATCCTGACACTTTCAGCTTCAGACTGGTGAGAACACAAGAATTATGGTGACCCCTGTGGCACAAAACAGGAGAGGGACAAACGGAAGCTTCAATCCCTGAACGTCAGGGGATAGTCACACCTATGGATGTTTCGATATTCCCTTTCACAAACTCCAACATCCTGTTTTTTTGGTGAGATGTCTTGCGGGCTTTCGATGTGCCAAATGATCTTCTGTGAGTGATGTGGCTCGAAAAGAAAGCTGAAACTTGGGCTGCGAACCTTGTTGTTGCCTTTGCTTCGACTTGCAGCGCCTTTCTTCACCGTCACGGTAACCTGTGGATCTCTCACCGCTAAGTGTGAACATGTGTGAACACTGGAAGTTCTATAACATCTGCAGATCTTCGCGGACAATTCTGGCCTCGTCTGCGACCGCCACAACCTTCCCCTGCACCCATTTGGCACTTTGTTCGTTCCACACACGGCACTGGCTGCCAGGCAATAGTCCAAATCCGTGGCACCAGTTCTTAGCTTCCTTGTCACAACCACGCATAAAGTGGGGCCAAAACGGAAACACACCTGTTAAACAGCTGTAAGCCTGTAAATCCTAGTGCATTTACTTGTTTGATGAAGTACAGCATCACAGCAAAATGGGTTGATGGCATGCATGATGATGGTTTGGCTATGTTTGGCTGCTCTTCCAACCCCTACAGCCTATGATAAAATACATCTTCAGCACATTTCAGCACTACAAAATGCTGGTGACCTGGTGAGGAGGAAAAAAAAACAATAATGACATATTCTCCCCCACTCTCTTGAACGCGCACGCGGACATTATCACCAGGAGCTGACGCCACAAAGGCAGAGCTGGCCCAAGGACCCGGACACACACAGACAAGCAGCGGACATATCTCTAGAAAGAATTCTGGGAACCAACCATTAAATAAGCTGTTCCGAGCAGGAAAAAAGGTCAATTGGGACATGGTCATACATCTTACATCATGATACATCTTCTGCATCTTTTCCTTTCCTCAGCTTCCAGCATCAAACTAAAGCGTTTTGATTGTAATTGCAACTGAAAAACTCCTTGCCCACCACGGTTGCCAAGCGCATTGCGAGCAACGATGTTCTCTCCTAGGCACACGGGTCCGACAGAACGCGCCATATGTATTCATATGTTCCCTTTTCATCCCTTTTCCAGGCACGTTACAGGCAGAACTTTGGGCTCTCGCAAGTGAGATAAGAAATGTAAAAGGTTCTAAAGGCAAGTCCCCCCAACCAAACAGTAGTTGTGCCATATTGTGCCACGTGTCTGCACGACACCACTGCATCTGCTTCAGCCCAAACTCCATATTGGCTACTCCCAGTCCTTGTGACAGGCGGGCCACAGCTATTCGAGAGACTTCCATGCCATACTCCAATGCTCTTGGTCAAGAATCAAAGCCAGGTGACACAGTGCAACCGGTCAACTGCCACTGCCCTGGTCCAAAGACAATGCCACTTTGGCCTGAATTCAAGATCGTGCAGTCCACAATATCTGCCTCCCAGGCACATTTAAGTCCGCGTGATAGCTTGACAGCATCAAGTTCAGTGGGCCCTAGGGCCCCAGGACCCCAGGCCTGTCCATGTCGCAGAAGGAGCCCATCAGCCTTAAAGTCTTAAGATTTTGAAGTCCCACGAACTGAGATGGTGGGTTTGCTGTCTGTGCGTCTCAAATTAGGCTCCCAGCCGCACAACCCGCTATGGTGCATGAGAGCATGGAAAGGGAGTGGAAGGCTCGCCCTGATATACCAGCTCCAGCACCCTGGGCTGATCCGTACAGGTGGGAGAGGTGGCAAGAGTCGGCAAGAGGTGAAAACATAGGTGCAAAGATGTGCAAAGATGTGCAAAGATGTGCAAAGATGTGCAAAGATGTGCAAAGATGTGCAAAGATGTGCAAAGATGTGCAAAGATGTGCAAAGCAACGTTGCTTCCCTCAAAAACCTAGGGGACTAGTGATTACTAGTGACTAGAGCAACATGAGCCAGCCCCGAGCCACGAGAATGTTAGTATGAACGAGGAGATGAAAGCGAAACTCACAAAGAGAGGAGCGTGAGAAGAAGCGTTCTGAAACCAAACGTAGCAGCCATCTAGTAAATTTTACGATGCGACTTAAACATCCAACCAGGCTGCTCTGATGCACGTTCGAACCAGCTTGGCACTGGCACCTTTGCAAAGTTTAATGCCACCAAGTACATAACAGTCGTATAGTTCACAACAGGTTCCCTCACCAACCTAGCGAGAGCAAAACAAGTCTTGGACTGATGTTTGGGGGAGCTGGTTTGAGACGGATAGCACTGGAGTTCGAAAGAACCCACCCTTCCCTTCACAAGAAATGCCACTTGCAACTAGAATTCTCGTTTGAGTGAATGTGACAAGCAATTGTAGTAGCAGTTTAGAGTAGCAGTAGAAGCTGTGGCCGTGGTCATCCTGATCGTCGGACCACATCCACCATCCAAACCATCATTGAAGATGAGACAACGACCGCAGTGACAAATAAAATCAGTCGCTACCATCAGCAACGGCGGTCGCTCAATGATGTTTGCATGTGCGAGCCTCCAAAACCAGCGACTGATCCAGGCACTCAAGGCGCATCCGACGAAGCGTCAAGACTGTCTGCTGCTTGTCTTGAGAGGTTGCAAGGGCGCAATTGAGGACCGGAGGCAGTGGCAACCTCGCAAAGCCAGGCGCTTCAAAACTCATACTTGAGCGTAGCTATAGTCTTATAGCCTATGGCATGCTATAGCAGCTGTGTCTAGCCATGCAACTTTGTCTTCAAGCGGTCAAGCATGGAAAAACTTCAATCATGGAATAGCTTCAGGCATGCCACCCTGGTACAGCTTCTATGCTCATGCTGCTGGACACAACCTGTCACGGGCAGAGGTTGCAACGAACAACTGGATGCTCTAAATAATACTGTAAGTCTATGTGAAGTCTTACCGTGCTTTATTAGAATTTGGCAGCGTCAAAAATGCAAGGGGCACTTCTCTCTCTCCAATTCCTACGCCAGCCAAGGGCACAAGCAAGATATCCGCTTTGCATCTGCAGGCATCATCAATCTGCTTTAGGAGCCGCCTTGGCCCGACTTGCCGAGTTGCCGGCGCTGTCAGAATCTGTGCATTGTGACAACATGTGACAACTATGCGGAACTAGTCGTTCTCAATTGTCTTCCCGTCCCAAGCTCACTGCCCAGGCTGGGCATGAAATCCTCGCCGACCAGGATCTCCTGTCCCAGCTGTCAACTAGCTAGCGACGACCGCGCAAAAACGAATGGTCCTTCTGTAGCTGATGGAGTAGTCCTCAGGCTTCCAGCTATCACAGCAGGAGGTTGGCAAGGAGAAGTATGTTGCACAGGTAAGCAATTCATAGCAAGCCTTCTGTAGGATTGTGTAGGTCTCTAAACTCTAAAATAACATATTGAAAAAAAAAGAGGCCAAGGGGCTTCTTAGGCTTCCGCACTTTCCGCGCTCTTTTCTTGATAAATTTGCACGACGATAAGACTCTGTGCAGCCTTTCAGGCGCTGAATGTCTTGAGCAAGAGCCAGTTTTGCAATGGTTGAACCAGCCGAAGCAAAGAAAGCCGGCGGTTGAAACTCATGCCTCTTGATTTCGCCCTGGGCCAAGCTGGACTGCTCCGCTACTCCTGGGAAATATTGTGATGATCAAGAAATTCAAGAATGCGGGCAACAAGCGTTGTTTGACATTCACCAGGCAATTCCCCTGTGTGCATCCGGATTGCCTTCATGTGATACTTCCGAACCAGGGTCAAAACCAGTCAAAGGCTGCAGTCTACGAAGCATTGCAACGGCATGGCTTTTCCAGAAAATTAGCTTGAAGAACTGCAATCCACAAAGCATGGGGCTGGCATTTTCAAGCTTTCAGGTGTAGACTTTGAGAGATCAACGCTCAATGTCAATAAGGTGAGAAGTGCTATGCTGCTGCTTTCCCTGGCTGCAACATCTGGATCTCGATACCCTGCTGCTTTGAACATCGGGTGCTGTGCACATGGCCATAGCACAGTCCATAAAACAAAGCATCTGAATGCATCTGATGCCGACCCCTGCTTGCTCAACTGGTAGGCAAAACAGAACACGACTCAACCCCTGGGTTCAGAACCCTGGAGAAGCGAAGAACTGCCTGCAAGATCGAATCCGGGCCTTAGCTCTTCTACTAGAGATCTGAGGAGATCTGAGATCTTATGAGATCTTCTGAGATCTGTTGAAACTTCATGAAACTTCCAACATCTTCCAACTTTATGCATTGCACATTGCACTCGGCTGACGACACTAGAGAGGACATCTCCAGCTGCACACGCAACCTGAGAAAGTTGCTCTGAAACGGAATCATACGGAATCAATAAGATCAATACTGTCAATACTAAGATCAATACTAAGATCAATACTAACTTCAATACTAACTTCAATACTCCCCACTTGAGACAGAAAGATTTGAGGGTCCTGCGAGGATGGCATCAAATCTACTCGCAAAAACGACCGCAAAGAAAGGGACAGCTCTACATTCCTCAGCGCACGGCCAAGCTTTAAAACTTTCTACTCAGCGTTCTACTGTCGAGACTGTGACACAACCTACGCAAAACACAACCTTTCTGACAAAACTACAATGAGAAAAAGGATCGTAATTGGAGGTGGGATGAAGGGAGCAAAGGAAATTCTTCGCTTCGACTTCTTTATGAAATGCAGCAGGAACAGTCGTAATGGTAGCTATGAGTTCTGCAAGTTTGGCAAGACTTTTAAGGCCTGCTGAAGCTCAAGAAATCAAAACTGAGCAAAGCACGCAAAGTTCACCGATGGCAGCAAACTGGCCCAAGTCAGACTGTGCGATGACAAAACCTGAAGACATCGCTGTCAAATCATTCTCTTGAACTTCTCAACTCTCTTTCCTGTCTTCTGCACATGTGATAGTACCATCGGTACCATCCGAGCGTACTGCGACACAGAAGTACTTGGGAGTCGGCTGCTTCTGTTTCGATAGAGTGGTGAAGGACTATGGCAGAACCTGCGCGTCAGCCCAGAACTGAAAGTAGCTAGGGCTGCGGCTAGGGCAAAGCATCAGAAACATCAATGGCTCTTGACACCAACAAAGATTAACAAAGCATCTCACTTCGATGCATGTAACTTGCAACCAGCCAAATTGAGCCAGACCTGGCCGCCCAAAGCCAATGACTGGAGGCGAAAACCTCAGGCCGAGAATGGCTCAGAATGGCCCCTGATCTTCCATGCCTCGACGCTCAGAGTACTAGGCATCACACCCAAGCCAGGAGAAAGTCTTGACAAATAATGGCCTGATTTTCTTCTGAATGCTCAGGGATCAGATTTGTCTGGCTCTGGTAAGCAAGATAGCGGGGGAAAGTCCACAAGTCCCAGGCGAGTCCGACCAGGTCGGCTCATGAATTGTTATGACCTTGGCTGTGGCACGGCAACTTGGCAACTTGTCGATACTATGTATCTACATAGGTAGATAGATAGATAGATAGATAGATAGGTAGGTAGGTAGGTAGGTAGGTGGATCGATGGATGGATGGCTGGATGGCTGGATGGATTGATTGATATTGTGCAATGCCCTTGGCCTAGGAGCTAGGGACATGACTGGCTCCAGACGCGCAGAACTCTTCATAAGCAAGGTCAGCCCTGCAAGGAGAAAAAACCAACTGCAAATAATAGGTGAATTGAAGTGAATTAAAATTTTATACATATCAAGGTTGTGCTGGGAAACTCTACAGGGCTAGTAAGATCTAAGCAGTGGGTCCCTTGCAACTGGAAAGGCTAGGAATTCTGGACAAGGGAGAGCTAGCGGGCGAACTTTGCGCATATACATGCTAGATCATGCTAGTATGCAACGCGTTAGGCCCACCTGGACCAGAATGACCCAGAGTAGACAGCGGCAAACCAAGTCAAGAAGTGCCACTGGTCAGAAGAAGCATGTCCGTCCGTGCCATCCTTAGCTGCTATGTTTTGATCGAGTGGATACTTGCCAAATATCATCGCATTCTCATTTTTTGCTGATTCCGCACTTGGAAGCTGGCCTCTTTGAAAGCGGTAAGGAACCTTGCGGAGACAAAATTTACCAAAATCCTTTAAAATACACTACAATCACTACAAGTACATGATGCTTCAAGCAGGCTCTATCCTTCAAAGCTTCTGAACGCACCACTACGTCGCTCTTGCAACTGAGAAAGTTGCCCAACATACCACTGACCAAGACGAAGAGATCAAGATGGGTGGAGCTTCGTGAGGGCGACATCAATTCCTTGGTAACCAGGTGAAGAACTTTCAGTCAATGAAAGGAATAGTCTTTTCATTGCTCTGCTTTTGAACCTCACCAGATCTTGCCAAGACTCCACCCAAGCCACGTCTATCACAGGCAAAGAGGAAAGACTGCCAACCTCAGCTCAGCACCATAATTCCAGATCAGGGGTGCTGACAATGCTGCAACTGGGGGCAACAAAGGGACACAAAAAGGAATTCACTGTTCATGCAATTCACCGGGTAGAGCAAGTCTTGTTTGATGTAAGTTGCAAGCAAGTCGCTCTGCTGTTTCCAGATGACAGTAGCGACGACTCCATTTGGGTAAAATGCCGCAATGGAAGGGATGAGCAGAACGCACAATCAAAAAAAGGCGCCAGCAAATCAAATCACGCGACGCTCCGAGGGGAAAGGGGAACGTCCAAACTGGGCACAGCAAAGGCTGGCAACGCTGCATCCAAGCAAAACCGTCTGGTACATGGGGATGCTGTGCCCAATCTCAACATCCGAATTGATGCCGCTGGTTCAAAGCCTGCCCACTCGTGAATGAAAGGCGCAAAACCTAGACACGCAAGGGAATGCAAGAACGAGAAAAGACCAAAGCTTCCACCACCAACAACAGGCAATTGGGACACCAGATGTCCTGAGACCGTCAAGTCTTGGACGCCTATTTTGTTCATGGCTCGAGTCAATGGAAGCGAACCCAACGCAACGAAGCTGAAGGTTGACAAGAGAAAATCCACTCAGCCAGAACTCTGCAGTAGCAACAAGGAGTTCACCTCAAAGACTGCCATTGTTAGCAACATGCGTCCCAACCAAGTGAGACTGCTCAAGGGCAATGGAAAGTCAGGTCTGACAAACCTCCTCAACAATATCATGGGGCCAAGGCCACTCTCGCAGAAGACAAACAGAGAGAAAGCCAGGCGAGTGGCACTTTGCAGAAAAATCAGAAGGCCCAGAAGTGAAAACTGCAACACAAAAAAACAAAAACCCACTCAAGTCTTCCCAAGCAACAGAAGTAATGATTCCAGATTTTTTTTTGCATGTAATGGAGGAAGCACACCTGCCAGGGACATAAATACTGCCGGGAGTGACATGCCAGTTTGACAGGAGCTCCGCACTGGAAGCGATGAATCGGCTTGAGAAGGGTCAAGCACGGACACACGATACACATCGCATTTGCCAGCATTGGAAGCTCCAGAGAGCAAAATGATCAGTTCCACGCAAGCAAACCTCTGTAAAGAAAGCAAAGGGCCTGAGGAGGTTGAGATTATGACGGACAAGATTGCCCCTAAACACAACAAACTTTGCACGAAAAAACTAGACTCAAAATGTTCTGAGCTGATAGCGGATAGTGAACGAACAGCACCTGGGGACATGCAAAATGCAAACAAACTGAAATCCAAGTAGGCCATACTCCTCAAAGGCAACAGCGAACCAAGCTGTGCAAAGCTAAAGGCAAATGAAGAGCTGCCAGATTGGCCAACACTTCCTAGAGGCAAAACGCTCCCCGGCCACACCGAATTTTGCAGCAGCATCGCTGAGCCAACCGCTGATGAAACAGGCAACAGAATTCCAAGTCTCAAGCAAGCTAGTGGCAAAATTAGTATCTCTACTTGCCCAGATCCATGCAGGAAAATCAAAAGACCAAGGTGGCTGAAAGCAGCTGTTAATAGTGCCAGGCCGAGCCAAGAAGAATGTTGTGCGGACATTGGAAGGTCAGCCAAGGAGAATTCTGAAACAAATGATGAGGAAACGAGACCTGGCCTGAACGTGCCAAGTGTGGATAAAAAACTTTCAAGACTACCTTTTGGACTTCTCAATAACAGCAACACTTCTGCTTGGAGCATTCTCGCAATAAGCACAAATGAGTCTAAACGCTGGAGGCTTCGTGCTAGCAAGGGGACACCCAACTGATTGGCTTCGCAAAGCACCAATAAAGGTTCAAGATGCGAGGGCCTCCGCAATGATGTGAGGACTTCCGAGCGGACGAGATCAACTAACAGGACCCCACATTCTAGGTGCAGTAAACCTATTGACAGCATAGAAGCATCAATGTGAGCAAACTGCTGCAACAAGGTCGACATACCTGGTCTGCTGTGATCAAATGCTGACGAAAAAGATGATAGCCGGGAAAGGTCCTTAAGAGACACTGAAGTTCCCAGCGTGAATACATCCAAGATTGGGAATGCTTTGCCTGACAGGCTCATGGCCAAAAGCTGCGACCCCAAGCTTTTGAACGCATGAAGAAACAAAAACAGACCTGGACATACAAATGAGCCAAGTAGCAGAAGGGAGTCAAGGTGGCCTACCCTTTGCAAAAGCAATGAGGAATTTGTGTGGCCACGTTCCAGGCATGGCAGTAGCAACCCGATGCTAACAGTTGACAAAAATAAAGGGGCTCCAAGTTTGCTTGGTGAACGCATGGGCAGGGACAGGCCCGCCTGTGCACATGCTGAGACTGAGAGAGGACTTCCAAAATGCGAAGAGGACCGCACCAGCAACGGAGGATCAGTTTGGGCATCGTCAATTACAAGCAGTGAGTCGAGGTTTCCTGACCCTGCAATGCCAGAAGCCAGTATTGGAGTGCCTAAGCAAGCAGCACTTCGCATGGAAATGCAGGATTCCAGATTTGTTCCTTCCAGCACCAAGGTTGTGAAACCCGTTTGCCCAAAAGATCTCAAAAAGGGAGGAAAACCAAAGCCACAAACGCCCGAGGCTGACAGGAGAAGATCTGGAGACATGACCTTCAGAGCAAACATGAGCAAATCCAGGCTCGTGCAACATTGCAAGGACAAGCTGGCTCCGGGCTGTGTGGGATAGGTGGCTGGTGGAAAAGAACCACAGCGAGCTGTCTGTCGCAAGGACGTCAGGAGGTCCATTTTGGTGAAGTCCAAGGCAAATATCAAATACCCAACAAGCTTTCCGTGCAAAAACATCAGTGACTCGATGCAGCCAGTGCTTTGGAGCGATGGTGTTGTTTCAAGATATGCGAAGTACGATGGAAACACTGACAACTCTGATCAGGAGAAACTGCGCGAAGGCGGAGTTGCTCCCAGAATTCCAGCATGCTCAACACTTGCTACCTCCATAATCTCCTGTTTGGTGCCTTTAATTGATGCACCTGATCCTATGTGCAGGAAATGATGCAGAAGCAGAGATGACTCTATGTAGGCAGAATCAAAGAGTGGCAAAAAGGCAAGGTGAACAAAACTGCGTACAATAGGTGGCAAGCCCGAGGTCGCTGCACTGGGAGCAATCAATAAAAACCCTAAACAAACATTTCCCAGCAGCAAAGTGAAGGTACCAATGCAACAAGGGCTCTGCAACAACAACAAGAAGTCTAACGATGCAGTTGCTGCGACCAAAAGTTTGCTGCCTGAAATGGCAATGCTTTGAAGAGAAGGCAAGAGCTCTGAATTTCCAACTCCAGGGATTGTCGGAGCTGAACCTGATCATGTACTGCCATGAGCCGACACCACATTATCCAAACACACACACATTTCAACAGCGACAGGAAGTTCATCTTCGCAAAGTCTGAGGCAAAGGCGGCTGATTCAACCCTAGCACAGCTCTGCGAGGGTGAGGAAGAGCCAAATGCTGTGAAGCTAAGCACCAGAATCACCGGTCCTGACGTGACACCAGGTACTAGAATGGAAGTACCGGAGCAGGAGCACGCCTGCAAAGAAATCAGGGGACCCATGGCAATACCAGCATACACAGAGGCCGCGAAGTCCGGTTGAGATGTGGCTTGGACTGGCAGAAATGTCTCAAAAAAAAATTCAAAGGCTGGCAACAAGCATCCAGCTGAACCAGGGCGACAGATCGATATCACGAAGTCCAAGCACGTGAAGTGTCTCGGTGATAAGCTAGATTCCAAACAAGAGATGGCTACGGACGGCAGAAAACCTAGCCAGCTGAAGGAGTGAAGAGGCAGAAAACTTCCCAAAGCAATGAAGTTAGAAATCGACGAAGCAAGGGAGGAACCCGCACGACTCAGACCTGCAGGTGGCGAGAATGCGTCAAGGCAGGCAAAGCTCCGCAACGGCAAAGCACTAGCCCCAGCAGTGTCAAGCACAATCAGACTCAGCTCTGAGCGGCAAGCTCCTCTGACAAAAATTAGCACACCCATTCGTCCTGCCCCATGAAGAAATAGAAAAAAATCTGAATGCGCAAAATCCAATACAGGTGCTGAGGAATCCCTGCAGAAGGCTTTCACAAACAACAGCAATTCTAGATGTGCTTCAGATAGTACAAACAGGGCGAGATCCAAGCTACCAATGTTTTGAATAAAGGAGCAAATGCCAATACACAGAGGTCTCCTAACTGTTGGCAAGAAATCTGTGTAGGTGTTGCTAAACATCAACAGAGTAAAGGCCAGCTTCATCAAGCTTTGGGCTGGCGCACTTGCATCCAAAATCGGGACGTCCAAAACAAGAGGTCGATAGCCTGTTTGAACCGCTCTCGCTACTGGCAGCATGGGACCAATTCAGCTTGGGCCATGCAACAGCATGAAAGAACCAGAGCACATGGTGCGGAACACAGGCATGGAAGCCTCAAGTTTCACACTCCTCTGCAAAAACAAAGGCGCTGCCATACCAAACGCATCAAGGATTACAACTGACATCCCAACACGTAACATACTTAAAGAGGGAACAGGGCCGGTCTTGGATGAACTGTGGGGAGATGGCATGGGTTCAGGCTTTGAATGCTCCAAGACCAAAAGCAGAAAGCCCAAAGCCAAGTTCTTCAACGAAGCCAAAGCATCCGGCCATGCAAAGTCCAAAGCCGGCAGAAAATGTGCAGTTTTACCAACCGTTTGACGGCTTGTTGATGAAGGGCTGGCGTCCGGATAGGACAGCACTTGAAGCAGCAAAAGTGAGCCAATCTTGACTATGTCCAGAGCAAAAGTGTGAGAATCGAAGCAGCAACAACTGCGCAACGGAGGCAGAAATTCCATGCTCACAATACCTGAGTATAGCAGCAAGAGTCCCAAGCGCAAAGCCCCTGCCGGCAAAGAAAACAAATCCAGCTGTGGGTGGCAACGCAGTGGTGAAGGTAGTTCCAAAGTCAAAGCACCAGCTGGAAGACTGAAACCAATCCGGGCAAATGAATGCGGAAACATCAGTGAACCTAGCATGGCGTCGCCCATGAGTGCAAGCAAAGGCTCCAGTCAACTGTATCCACATGAGGACGTTGTACTTCCCAAACTCCGAGAACTTCGAAGTGCCAACGGCAGGCCAGAGCGCGTAAAGTCTGAAACGGAAAGGGGAATGCCCGGTTTAACGAAGCTTCGAACAAATATCGAAAGACCAAAACTCGCGCAGTCACGAAGTGAAAGCAACGCTAGATATTCGATCGCAACAACCCCGCTTAAATCCAGAAAGCTGCCAAGCTTTGAAAAGCTTTTCATTAACACGAAAGCACCTAGTGAGCAGCAATCTGGGACGAGCAATATTGGCTCCGAGTGATGCGGCTTCATGAGCAGCAAGAAGGGGCCCAAGTGAGAAGACATTTGTGGAAACAGCAATGAATACTGATAGGACATGCCAAATAGTGATGCTGGCACATTCAATCGCGGAGGTGCTTGCAGAAGCAGGCTTGATCCAAAAGTGCCTGAAGCTGGTGCTGACAAGACTTCCTCCACGCGTGTACTTCTGCAGAGTGTCGAGGTTGCGTCTAAATGAAGAACATTCTTTGGAGCCATGACTAGGTCCGATTGCACAAAGCTGAGAACAGGTACCGATGCACAAAGGCCACAACACTTCAGCGGTAACAATACTTCCAGGTGACCAAGATCTGAGACAAGCAAAGACTTGCCTAAACCACATCCTAAGCATCTTAAACCTCCTATCAACATGAACAGCTCAAGTCGGCAAAAACGCACTGACAGTGGAATGCCCAGGTGTCCAAGATGAAGCACCGACGGGAAAGGACCCGTTTGAGTAAAGCTTTGTGAAGGTAAACTGAAATCAAGACAAACATCAGCAATTAACAGCAATATCTCTGGCCAAAGAAATCCAAGAACAAACAGGACCAGACTAGTTTGACTCGGGCTTCTTGACAAAAGTGGAAATCCAAACCTGGCAATATCATGCACTGATATACGGCCACAGCACTGGAAACTCTTGAGGGGCAATGGGAAATCAAGGGTTGCGGACTCCAGCACAAACATCACAAAAGCTTTGACAGAAACGGCTGGTACCAGCAGCGAAAATTCAAGACGGGCAAATGATCTCAGGCTCAAGGAAGATTCAAATGTGGCCACACCCTTTGCCAATGTCTGGCTTTCTATCTGACTGGAGCTTTGCGTAGCTGAAGGTGGACCCAGTGAAGCAGAATCCAGAGCAAATATTGTTGGAGCAAGACTGGAACTTCCAACGAACAAGTCCAAGCCGACCTTTGCCAACGCTTTGAATGAAGTTTGCCTTCCAACATTTGCAAAATCCACAACTGAAAGACTAGTAGCGCATCTTGCAGAGCCTTGTGCTGAAAGAAATGCACCTGTACAGGCCATGTCCAGCACCAAAGACAAGCTTTCAGAACACTTTGCACAAGTAGAAAAAAGAGAGCCAGGGCAGGAGCGTCTCTGGAGAGACGAACATGAATCCAGCTCAGCAAAGTCAAACGCAAGCATGTAGGCATCGGAGCATGCGGAGCTCCTAACAGACAAGGACAATGCGAATCTTGACGCATCAGGCATGAAGAACGACAACTCAAGGCAGCCCAGACCTGAAATCAAAGGTATGGAGCCAAGATCCATGGAGCTCTGCAGAGGCAACATTAGCCCAAAAGACGCAAAGCTAAGCACTAGGAGACTCAATTCCTTTTGAACAAAACCCCGTGGGAGCGATAAAAATCCCAGGTGCCCAAATCCAAGGGCGCTCAGAATGCCAGAAAAGCGAGCTCTTCCAGGAACAGAACATGCTGAATCCAGACAAGATGGTCTCCGTGGGAACATTGACAATTCTGAGCTTGTAGTGCCCAAAGTTGAGAATCTCAAGCCAAGTGCAACTGCACGGATAGAAGCTATGGGTTCAAAGCAGGATAGGTCCACCACAGGTATGGCGAGACCTATGTGGCTGGCCTGAGGTGCCAACAGAAACTCTCCAGCTCAGGCTGTGCTGTGCACAAGAAGCAACATACCAAGTTGCGTGCATTGAATGCAGGAAAAAGATGTATCCATCTGGGCCAGGCCTCGAACTGGCGAGGTCAAATCAGAATTTGAAAAAGAGAGCACTGAAGTTGCTAAGTTTGGATGAGCCGAGCCAGTCGATAACAAGATCAGCTCTTTCTGCACCAATCTCCTGACTAGTGGGGAAGCTTCCAGGAATGTGTGATCCAGAACGAATAGTCTAGTGGATATTCTGCCAAATCCTTGGATCAGCAAGGGGGCTTCCAGTTTTGCAAAATCAGTTGCCAACGATGTCGAGTCGAGCTCGCAAGCTCTCATTGTCACTGTGAATAGTCCTGGATGAGATGACCTTTTGAGAGGCAACAGGCTATCTAAACTCAATGGCTGAACACATGAAGTAGGAGAGCCCAATCGCGACACGCTGTGAAGAACCGAAGAAAATCCAAGCTGTGACACACCTGCAACAGGAAACAAAATACCAAGTCTGCACTTGGCAATTGGAGGCAAAACTAGGCCCAGCCATGCATATGCTCTGGCCAGCAATGGAGGCTCCAATATTGCTAGGTCGAACATTGGCAAAAACAAGTCTAAGTGGACAGAGCCACGTGAAAGTGAAGTGGCATCCAAATGCGACAAGAAAGAGACAAACAGAAAAGAACCACTCGTAGGTTTGAAGCATGCCAGGGCAGATTCTGGACAACTGAAACTTTTCAGTGACAATGACAGTCCGAGCTGTGCATGGTCTGAGACTGAAGGAGGTAGATCAAGACAAACCACGTTGCGCACGAACGGAAAGGATCCCATATTTGCGACACTCAACACCGAAAGTGCATAAAAAAATCCAAGTCGAGCACATGCAGCTGCTGAGATAGCAGGGTCAAGTTGAAAAAAGCTTTGTATCAGTGAAGATGCATCCAGAGCTGGGTAAGACATCACCACTAAAGTACTGTCTGGGCAAGCCGGCCCACGCAAAGACACGGGCGACTCCAGGGCAGCTGTGTCAAAAGTGGACGAAGGAGCGCCTGGGCAAGCGGCTTTCAGTACTACAGGCGACAGCTCAAGACAAGCGCAAGTCTGGAGAAGCAGCGAGGAGGCTACCCATACAAAGCCAAAGGCTGAAACAATCAAGTCAGACCATGCAGGAGATTGTGAAAGCATGAAGGTATCTACCAGGTGTCCAGCCAAGAAAGAGCACGGTGGGCCAGGTCAAGCCAAACCAAGCAAAAAAGAACTGAAATCTAGGCACATCATAGCTTGCAAGAGCATTGTCAAACCTGGGGTCAAAAGTTGGACAACAGAAAGGGCAAATCCAAGACGAGCGAGAGCGCGGAGTGAAGTTGAAGAATCCAGGACTACACTGCCCTCCACTGAGTAAGTTGCCCCAATGCGAGCCCTTGCCGGAACAAAAGGCAATGAATCCAACTTGAGACACGACTGAAAGGAAAACAACAGACCAGGCTTTGCTGCATCCACTACTACTGAGGAGACACCAAGCTTACTGGAGGATTGAGCAAATGGCAACGTACCCACACAATTACCAACAGTAAAAAGAGAAGATTCCAGTCTAGAACCTCTCATTGAAAGCATTGCGGTACCCAAACCAGAGAGCTGCTGTGAAGAAACGAAGGGGTCCAACTTGGCTACATCAAGAAAAGGTGTCAGAAAGTCCAAGCAAGCAAGAGCTTTCAAAAGTAGGATTGAACCAGAGTGTTCAGACCGCAGAATTGCTAGTGGTGGTTCCATACAAGCCAATCCCACCGCCAGAGTCGATGGCCCAAGCCTCACAAATGCTCTCAATGGCAGAACAGGTCCAAGATTGACTACCTCACTAGAAATTGGCAAGGCCATGCCTGTGTGCACAAGGCTACGGACGAAAACTGACACATCAGGAGAAGTCACGTCCAGCACTGAAAGCAGCAATTCCAAGCAAGTCACTCCTGATGCAATCAGTGTTGGTCCCACACTTGCGGAAGAACGTGGTGGCAAAGGTGTGCTTGGTTGCCCGAGAGCAAAGACAGACAACAGCAACCCGGTGCGCGCGTAGCTCAGCAAGAAAAATGGAACATCTAGCTGGGCAAAGGCTCTTGGTGGTGGAGACGAGCCTGGGAAAAGGGCTCCAAGCTGGAATGAGGAAGGTTCCAGGCAGGCGAAGCCATGCAAGGGCAAAAGGCTTCCTGGATGGACTACATCGAAGACAAGCAAGGCACATCCTCTGACAGCTCTAGAACCAACGGTTGCAAGGGGAGAGCCAGGTTTTGCAGCGGACCTGATAAGTGTCATTGAGCCAGGGGCAACCAAATCCATTGCGAGCAAACTTGACTCCAAGTGTGAGCTGCTTTGTGCTGGAAGGAGCAAACCAAGGCTTCCGCAACTGAGCACTGGCAGGTTGAAGCCAGAAACGCTGACACCCAATGTTGATGGCAGCAATCCTATATGTGCGGGACTGTGAGCTGAAAACAAGGAACCGAGGCTTACTGCAAGATTGACAAACACCAAGAAATCCAAATATTGGAAGCTTCGAGTCGATAAAGGGGGTCCTGGGCAAGTAGAATCAAGGGCTGGCATCACGGACAGAAGTCCAAGGCAGCTAATACCACATAAAGGCACCATCAATCCTGCATGAGAGCACCCTCTTAAGAGCAGGATGGAATCAGCGCTACTCAGTTCAGAAGCTGCTGGGGCTACATCAAATCAAGCTAGGCTCCGCAAAGCAACAAACAGTTCCAGGTGAACCTGAGTCAGAGGCAGCTACAGGTTCATGTTCAAATCACACTCCCATCCTCAATTGTTGAGAGAGAAAACTGAGATTGCAATACCCAAGCGCCTGCACAGCTTCTTCAGGCCAAGGGACATTTCCGGGAAGAAATGCGGCTGAACCTCTGTCCAAGCGCTTCCGCTCATGTCCAGGTCTGACTTCAGTCAACTGCAAGTTCTAACCAGTGCCATGCGTTTTGCACAAGCGATATTGCTGCTGAGAAACCGAGGTAAGCCAGAGATTGCAGCGAAGAAGAGACATCCAGGCAGGTCATATCCCACATGGGCATTGTAAGCCCAGAGCCGCCTCAGCAAGAGTATCCACTGTCCCCCAACACGATGATACAAAGTGACAAACTCACACTGACACCGATACACAATATTGAGAGGAAGAAAAGCAGTTGTCCAGAGCCAGTTGTCAACATAGTTGCGGGTTTGTGTGCTGATTGGGGTGCAAAATCTAAATATTCAAAGCTTGGGCCTATCACGCAAACAATATAAAACCTCTGGACCCTCTGGTCTATACTTGTCTGCCATCCTTTTTGACCAGAAATTTCTTGTGCGCATTATTATTGCCGGATAGGAGGGAATCACCATAAAATATCATGAAATCATTTTCTCTCTCTCTCTCTCTATCGCCATCTCCAAGAGTTTAGCCAAAGGCCATTGGCCCAATGCCCAGAACTAAACTAATGTGTCAGTCAGCCAGCGCACCAGCCAGCGACCTCATCTCACCAGCCCAAGCATGGGGCACTTTAGAAAATTTGGTATCACGAAATCATTGCGTGATTCTTTCTCCTTTTGGATCCGTTTGGGCCCTCTTGGGTTTCCCTTCTTTGGCTTTTTCATGCTTTTTCTTTCAGACGGTCTTCAATGGGCCTTCTTTGATGCTCAAGGGACTGCCTTTGTGGTGTCATTCTTACTACACCGTATATACTTTTTGGACCCTAATGGGCTTGTAGCGTGAATCATGATGCTTGATTCTGCTCGATGTTATTTTTCGATCTGCCGATACCCTGCCTGCAGTACTTATATATACGGCTACACTTCTGAGAGAAAGCATATGCAGCATACCACATGAAACAGAACAAAGCGTGTGCTCCAGAGTCAGTTCTGAGTCAACGACAATACGTGGAAGGAAACCCGGAAACCCCTCAATTAAAAACCAAAAAGGAGAGGCAGCATTTTCTCAAGAGTCCATTCTTCGAAAGAAATCATGCAAAAGGCAGGACGTTTTGCAGCTATATGCACAAGTTGAGGACGCTTTGCAAAGGCTGCTTTCCCGACAATACTTGCATGGTTCTATTAAGAGTAAGCTGTCTAGCATAACCAGAAAATGTTACTCGATGAAAAATCGAACAAGTTCTAACTAACAGCATGCCTAGCGGTATTGCGGGTAGCCCCCAATTCTGAGGAGCTAGATTCCAGAGCTTACCCGCGAGAATGTACATGTTACATGTTTGAATGGCAAAAGAGACTCAACGCAAGAATCAGTGACACTCAACTCCTGAACCTACATCTTTTCATCACATGAAGTGCCAGCCTTCTGAGTTTGCAGACAGGTTTCCAAGAAGAAGCGGCAACGAGCCAATGCAAGTAGCTGACCGCAACGACATTGAGAAACCCAAACTACCAAGCATGCAGGCAGAAATTGCTGCATCCAGCCATCCAACGCTCCTTCGGACAACTGCCAAAAGCAGTTGTTATGTAGCTGAAAGAATCACAAACGCGGCTCAGTAAAAGCTGGAGAAAGCACTTCATTATATGAGTCTTTGGGACTTTGGGGCAAGAATTCTGCGAAGTCAACCAAAACATACAAAAACTGAACGATGCGACGATGCAGTGTCCTGAGTGGCGGTGGTGGGCCGATGATGTTGTTGTCCAGCACTGGCAGCAAAGATACTGGGCCAAGCTTGCATGGGCCCATCGGCAGCAGGGCTGACTCTGGGTATCCATGTCTGCGCAGTGGCATGAGGCTACCAATTGAGGCACAATTAAGTACAATTGGCGGCATGCCCAGGTGTGAAGAAGCCTGGAGAAGCAGAAAAAAACCAAGACTAGAAAAGTCAAGTGAGAGCAGCAGAAGTTCGCAGCAGTTCATGCCCCATGGAAGCGGTGCACTTTCTGGCCAAGATGGTGCTTGCAGGAACAGCAGGAGTTCTGGATAGGAAATGTCCATCACAAGCATGACCGAATCTAAACACACAATTCCATGCAGTAAAATCAAAAGTTCAAGGAGTGCGGCATCAACAACTGGCAAAGACTCTGCCGTGGACAAACCAGCTGCAAGTCCTGAAGTTGACAGAAAAGCGTCTGAGCAGGTGGCACTACGGAGCAACGGGAAGAATTCCGTTTGAGCAAAGTCCATCACCACAAGTTGCCGGTCTGGTCTAAAAGCTCCCTGTGACAGAGTTGCAGCATCTGGATGCAAGAAGTCGAAGGCTGCCAGAGAGTTTTCAGATCGGGCACCAATGAAAAGGACAGCTGAATCCACTCTCGTCGAGGTGCGGGGTGGCATTGACAAGCCGAGATGGCCAAGGTCAAACGCTGGAAAAAATGACCCCAAATGAACTCTACATGGAAGCAAGAATGAGTCGGTTCAGTTCAGGTTCCTCAAGAAAAGGAGACTGTCAAGACTCTCAAGGCCAGGAGCTGACAGCAAAGATTCCAACCAAACCACTCCAAACGGCGATGCTTGGAAGCCTGACCATAAAACCTTCCGCAAAGCCAAGAGCAATTCAAAATGCGAGCTGGAGCAACACGACACAAGCAAAAACAATCCAAACCGACCACATCCTTTCAAGAATGACACTGGCTCTGGCTTGGAAACATCCAGCACCAGCAAAGAAAAATCCAATGCAGCAATTCTGTAGACAACTGGTGGGAAGCTCACGTGAAAGATACTTCTTGGAGAAAAGAAGAGTCCAAGATTGCCAGGATCCAGGATAGGTAGCAAATCCAGCTTCACCGCACCAAACGCGGATGTGGCAAAACCTCTTTGAGAGAGTGATTGGGAAGGAAATGATGGCTCTACCAGCGAAGTCATTACGAATATCGAGCTGCCGAGGTAAGCAAACCCTTGAGGCAAAGCAAAGAGTTCTGATTGAACACTGCTTGGAGCTATTAATGGGAAGCCAAGTCTGGAGCTGAAGCTGAGTGACAAGACTAAATCTACCTTGCAGATACCTTTCAAAGGCAACCCTGAATCCAAGCTCGCCATTTCCGAAGCAAACAGCAAGGACTCAAGTCTTGAGAGTCCATGTGAGGGAAGCAGGGTATCAAGGCTGACTGAATGAACAATTGAAGTAGCAAATATTGGCCCAACCCTTTGGACTCCCAAAGCAAACACAAGCGACCCTGTTCGAGAAGGGGATTGGAGAAGCAAGAGAGAGCCTGAGCCAATAGAAGAAAATAAGAGTAAAGACGAGTCTGCATAAGCACAAGATCTTGATAGCAGTAAGAGTTCTGGAAAGCTCAAGTCCAAAATCGGTGGGGCGAATCCTCTGCGTCCATTCAAGAGAAATGAAAGGCCAATGCAAAATAGAGTCCGCACAAGCAGAAAGAAACCAATAGCATTGAAGCTCATCACGGGCAAAAACAAAGCAAGATGTGAAGGGCTTCTGGTCGGAAACGGGACATCCATGGAACACATGTCCAAGATTGGCACAGTGCGTGAAGCCCTGCAGCTCATCACAACTAAAGGCAAATCCAGCCATGCCAGCGACTGTGGAAACGGAAGCAAGTCAGTCTGAGAAAAACTCAACACCGATGTCGCTGAATCCAAGCATAAGGAAGACTGGACAAGCAAAGAGACACCCAGCAGGGCAAAGCTTATCACCGAGAGTGCACGGGATGCGTCACATTCAACTCTGCCAGAATACGATGAAAAAGTACCAAGCCTGATAGGGCTTTGAAGAAACAAGACTGGGTCAAAGCTGGAATCTGATGCCAAAACGAGGGAGCCGGGCTTTGAAGGACCACGTGGAAACAAGGAGAGTTCGACAGTGCAATAATCAGCAACTGGCGGGAAGGAAAGCAAGCCAAGGCAAGCAGACCCCAGCACAAGAAATGAAGGTTCGGTTTGTCCAAGTTGCTGTGGGGAGAGTGGTAGATCCAAATGAAGAAAATCGGAGACAAACAAAAACAATCCAAATTGTGCGAGGCTTTGGAGGAACAAGAACAAGCCCAAATGCAAAAAGTCCGGCACAAACAAGGTGAACACAAAACCAACACGACCTAAACCCAAAGTCGTCAAGAAGGGCCCAAACCATGCAGACGACTGTGTCATTGGTGCTGGCCCTGAGGATGACACTCCAATAATGAAAGGCACTGGCCCGAGTCACATAGAACCAAATGGTAGGGATGAAGATTCTGTACAGCACGATTTGTGCAGAAAAGGGGATGCACCTGGCCCGCACATGCTTGGAACCGAAGGCAGAGCCCCCAAGTGCGAAAATCCTCGCGTGATTAGGACAGACCCAGTGTGCACAGCACCTGGAACTGGAGGGGAGGAGGCGAAGTCGAATCAAGCAAGTCCAGCGGGTGGAATTGCAGCATCACAATAGTCAGAACTCTTCAAAAGCAAAAGGACATCTGGAGGAACAGCAGCTACAGCTGGTGGCAGAAAGCCTGATCAAGAAAGGGCTTGCACAGGCATCGGAACCTCAAGGCTGGCCAGACTGACAACCAGGAGCACGAATACGAAGCCTAGCCATGTCAAACCTAAAGCCGGAAAAGGTGAGCCAAAGCATGAGAGGGCCCTCATTGACACGAAAAGGCCTAGAGAAGTGAAATCTACAACTGCCATAAGCACGCCTAGTCGTGCCATGTTTTGCAAGAAGGTTGCAGGACCTGAAGTGGTGGCATCTAGCGCAGGAACCAACAATCCTACGCAAACAAGGCTTTGAATCATCAGCAGGAAGCCCAAAGGAATTGCAGTCAACTCAGCAGCAAATGGCAACGGGCCCGTGGAGCCAAAACCTGCCGGAAGCAGCAAGAAGTCCAGCCAGCATTTTCCACGAATCAGAAGCAGCATGCCAAAGTTCACCAACGCAATTGCAGAAACCACAGCATCAACGCAAGAAAAACTCTGGATCGCCATAGATGGCTCAAGATGTGCCCAGTCCTGCACTGAGAGTTGCTGAAGGCCACCACTGCCAGTCAGAAAAAGTGTCAAATCTAACCAGGTTGGGCTTCGCAGGAGAAGGGTAGGTTCAAAGTGAGACCAGCACAGGGCCGGCAGGAAGACATCAAGTCTAGCACAGCTCTGCAAAAATGTCGAGCTGTCTAGGTGCAAAGGATCAGAGACTGGCAAAGCAGGTTCGAAACGTAATCCAAAAGCCAATGACGGTAATTCCGGCCTGCCTGGACTTTGCAAGGGTACCAATGAGTCGTAATGCCCGAAGTCCCACGCTGAAATGGAGACAGCCAAGCATGTAAAGGCTTGTGGCAAAAATCCTGCACCAAGATGCCCCATGCCTGGCGCAGACACCAAAGAGCCTGACCATGAAAAACCAGGCGACGGCAAGGGAAACCCTGAGCATGCGGACCTTTGCAGTGACAGAAGCATCTCAAAACTGCAAAGTCCGACCACCGAAGGTGCTAGCCCAAGATGAGCAAGTCCCTGCGCCAAAGGAAAGGAGTCACATAGATCGCTTCCAGAAATCAAGAAGGTTGGACCAGCACAGCAGCACCCAAACATCAACAACAGAGACTCAAATGGCAACATGCCATGCGACGGTGGGCTTGGTCCTGCGTGCGTGCAGCTGACAGCAGGTAAAACCGATCCGAGTCATGAAAGAGCTCGCAGAAGAAGCAGCAAATCAAGCGTTAAGAATTCCTGCACTGAAACTTGGAAGAACTGGCATTCACCACAAGAAAATAGCCCAGAGTCCAGGCATATGGAATTGCGCACCAACATTAAGCTGTCAGGCTGACTCATGTCTGAAGTAAGAAATGGCAAATCTAAGCATCCGAAAGACCGCATCAAAGCAAAAGCGCCAGGAATGCCATAAGTCAAAACTGACAGCAATGTGTCAATGCATGATGGTCCCAAAATCAGATATGTTGGCTCTGGACCAGCAAAGCGCTGCACCAGCACGACCAGCCCTGGTTGTGAGAAGTCTGGAATGAGCAGAAATGTGTCAAAATGCAACAAACTCTTTACAAGAGTCAATGGCTCTGGCGTGGAAATGTCCATTGTAGACAGCAGTGCTTCTGAGCACTTGTGCCCTATGGTGGGAAATGATGAGGCGAGATGTTTGAAGCTGTGAGGCAACAACGTTGATCCGAACAGAATGGGTAAATCTGGGGCAAGAGACAGAAAGTCGAGTCTTGAGAAGCTTTTCGAGAAAGGGATTGAACCAAGTCGCAGAAGATCAATGACAAGTGTTGTACTTCCTGGTCTTCCAAGGAATGGGCCCACAGGCGTCACTGGCCCTGCGCGCAGAACTTGCTGAAGCGACAAAAACGGGTCAAAATATCCTGAAAAGGCTACAAAGAGAGCAAGTCCAATTTTGACAAGGCTTTTCATCAAAACGGGCAATCCAAACATCCCATGTCCAACAGTGAAGACTGAGGATCCCGTAGTTGCAGACAAACAAACCAACAATACTAATTCCATTCTGCAGGAGTGTCTCAGGAAAGGTGGTGAGCCAAGTTGGGTCATTCCCTGAAGAAGGGTGTCTGATCCAAGTTGGGCGAAGCTGCGCGATAAAAAAGATGCAGCCAAGCATGCAAATGATGAGACTGAAACAAACAGTCCACGTCTCGAAACACTGAAAGCAAACAACGGCGAGCCAAGCCCAAGCAAAGTGCGGAGTGATACAAGGAAGCCTAAGCCGGTGAAGCCAACGGCTGGCACTGTGAACTCCAATTGTGCAAGGGATTTGAGTAGAAGCAGCAAGCCCATCTGCGCATGATTCGGAGCAAGTATGAGAACATCCATGTGAACCACACCACACGCAGGCAGCGTGAAGCCATGCCAGGTAGATACTTGCAGTAGCAACGAAGATCCTAAAGTTCCCACAGATGGCACCGATATCGGAAATCCAGAACATGAGACTTGCTGAGGCGACAACAGGAAGCCGAGTTGGGCCAAGGCAAGGACAGGCAAACTGCCAACTTTTGCCACACCTAACAGCACCAACGCTAGACCGAGACGTGCAAATGATCTCGACAATAGAGAAAAGCCCAACGCAACAAGCGAAAAGACCAGCAGGAAGACCTCTAAGTGGGCTAGGCTTTTGAGTAGAGAAATCACACCCAGTTGTCCGTGCATGGCAGGAGGCAAGAAAGGCTCTGCACGCTGACTAGCCACCAAAAGAATCAGGAATCCAAGATGCTGTACTTGCCGCAGAACGAATGAAGAAGCCAGGCTAGCGAAACTGAAAGCGAGCGACAGAGCGTCAGGCCACGCGAATGCCCTAGCAAACAAAGTGAGACCCGAAGAAGCCATGCCAAGGAGGGTCAGAGAATCACCTCGGAAGCTGCCCTGCACTAGTACCAAATCCCCCATGCAACAAAGTTTCCTCGATGGCAAAAGCACACCCGTTGCGCAAGCTTCAGGAGCAAAAAGAAACAGACCCGAACGCCCCAGGCTTTGAAGGAACGTGGATGAGCCAAAATTGATATAGTCCAGAACAAGCAGGAAACGGACATGGAAGCATGAAACGCCAAGTGTTGGCAAAAGGGAGTCCATACATCGCTTCGGAAGAAGTGCTGGTTCAATTTGGCAGTGGCTCAACATCGATGACAAATTGCCACATGCAAAGCTACGCGTTAAGATCGAAAAGCTTAGGCATACGCTGCCTGGGACTGAAAGGGAAAGGTCCAGGTGCATCAATCTGCTGCAAGAAATTGCTAAATCCATTCACCCAGGTTTTTGCAGCGAAGATGCTAAGCCCAAATGTGCAACACGTGCTGATGTGGAAAGGCTCAGCTTGGCTGAACTCCGCAAAGGCAAAGATGAGGCCGCACAGGTCGAATCCACTACCGGGAGAGAGCACATGAGACCTGCACATGACAAGCCGCAGGCCGTTAGAAAGACTTCAAGGTGCAAAACAGCTTGTAAAAGCAACAAAACACCAAGAGATGCAAAGCTGGAAATCACCGGAAAGGAACCTGGTCTGCTGGAGATTGAGTGCAGCAGCAAAGAAGGGCCAAGCAGAACAAAGTCAAGCAAAAATAGCAGCAAATCACAGCAAACACTTCCGCAGACTGGCGGGATCAAGGCAAACCGACAGTAGCTCTGTAGAAAAGGAGTCAGTTCTGGACTAGCCGAATCGAAGACAGATAGAAAGCCAACTCGCACGTATGAGCTGATTGAATTTGCTAAGTTGCTGGGCATAGTCCAGTCACCTATGAAACGACCACCACTCTCTGTCACTTCAGCTCGGACATCTCCGTCCATGTTTCGGATGGTCTTTCCACCACTGGAGCTGGTGCCGACTGCCAATAGACTTGTTCCAGGGCACATGAAGGACCTCAAAATTAAGAAGAAATCCAGTTTCAAAGAGTCAAATACTGACGTAGCTGCCCCACAACCTGATAGGCTTTTTGGAAATGATGAAACACCAAACTGGGCCATGTCAAGACTTAAAAATGAGACACCCAACTATGAACAAGCACGTAGCAACAATGACAAATCCAAAAGGGAATTCACAGGTAGCAAGGAGTCTGAGCATGCAAGGCCCTGAAGCGACACAGAAAAGGCAGTGCCAGTAAAATCAAGCATTGGAAGCAACACGTTTGAACGGGGGCACCCGCGAAGTGTCAGAAGTATTCCTGTGCATTCAGAACCGATGCTTGGAAGCAGTGGCCCTGAACGCAGCAATCTGAAAAGTGATGATGGCGATTCAATTCAGGTAAAACAATGCAGAAACAGAAGGATTTCCAGGGCAGCAACATCCACAACTAGCAACATAAAGTCCGATCAACCAAATCTTCGTGGTGAGAAAGACAGATCAAGCATAGCACTCTCAATCAGTGGCAGAGCGAAAAGCAAATCGACTCGAGACACGCCTGAGGCCAGCATAGAGCATCCTGACAAACAACGCATCAGTGAGAAGAGGCCCAAGCGAAAGGATTCCGAGGTCAACAGGGCCAAGCCAAAGTAAGAAAATGATCGGATTGAAAACAAGACCTCTAAATGCACACAGTCTTGCACAGGCAACATAGAAAGAAATTCAAGGCGTGCTAGACCAAAAAGCAGCAGAGAAGACTCATAAGAAGCGAATGATTGCAACAGCAAAGGCAAATCCAGGTGCGATGCATCTACGGAAGGCAGAGAAAAGTCCAAGTGAGCGAGGTGATGCAGTGACATTGTCAGTGCAAAGTGAACAAAGTCCAAGGCAGAACACGTGAAATCAAGTTTGTCAAAAAATCTCGTCAGTGAGGAGAAGCCGAGATTGGAAAAGTCCAACGCCAGCAGCAAATCGCCAGATATGCCAGAGCCAGCCATGCCTGACAGAAGAAACTGAAGACCTGGGCATGTGAAAGCCTGCAACACGGAAGGTGCATCTAATTGAGAAGCGGTCAACACAAATGTGGAAGCCTCAGGACAAGCAAGGCTACGTAGTATCAAGGACGCATCGGAAGATGAGAGGTCAAGTATGGGCAAGCTGAAGCATGACCCCATCCTTGAAATACCAAATAAGAGCACCGACAAATCTAAACAAGTCCACCTCCGCAACGTAAGGTGAAAGCCCAACTGGACGCATCCCAAAACAAGAAGTGGAAGACCGAATTGTACAAATGCCCTCAGGGGAATAACCGGCCCAACCATCCCAAAGTCCAAGATTGCTGTCGCTGATGCTGATCAAGCCATGCCTTGAACCAACAGAAAAGCTTCCAGTGTCAAAATTTTGCCTGCAGGCAGTAACAATTCTAGGTGAGCGACAGCTTTCAACAGTAGCGAAACACCCAATGAAGCGGAGTTTACAGTGAAAGACGATGAGTCCAAGTAGTTTGCGGCTTGCAAAGGCATGGTAAGTTCGCAATGAGCTATATTGAAAACCAACGAAGCAGAAAAAACTCTGGCGTTTCCCATCAAAACTGTAGGAATCCCCAGGCAAGTAGTTCTTCTGGGAACAGGTGGAGGTCCTAGCCGAGAGGAATCAAGCACCACACATGGCAACCCAGAGTGGCTGGTGCCACGCAAAAACAGCGTAAAGTCAAAATGGACATGTCGCAGAACCAAAAAGAAAAGGTCCGTTCGGGCCAAACCTGAGACAGACATTGCATGTCCCAGCCGCAACTCTGTTGCATCCATCTCTCCCACTGCAGAACGAAGGCATGAGAATAACAAAGAATCTAAGTGCTGAAACCCATGCAACAGCATCAACAAAGCCAGCTGGCTCAAGCCTCCAACAGCCAACAATGGTTCAAAAGGCTTCTTCAACCCAAGCAACAGAAGACTGTCAGATTGAACAAGATCGAAAGCCAACATCAAGGTTTCCATGTTGCCGTGTGCAATTGGCAACAACGCTGAACCTGTATGTGAGACAGACTGCAAGGACATGGAGACCTCTAATGTCATATGATAACATGACACAAATGTGCCTAGATTGTTTTTTCCTGGCACTAGCGCAAACGAATCCAAAGTGCATCTTGATGCCAGGGAAAAGGACAGGCTTGCAAAATCCAGCACTGAAAGCAAGGAACCTGGGTTGAATTTTCGGAGGAGAGGAACTGAAGAACCAGGCTGCACTGGACTTTGGATCAACATCGCTACATCTAGGTGTGTGAAATCATTCATTGACAGAGACCTCAATTGTGATCTTGATAGAAGTGCAAGAGATGTTTCTGTTCATACCGCATTTTGCGAAGGAAAGAAGGCATCAACACGTGAGAAGTCCAATACGGTTGCCACTAACCCACCGCGTGAAAATCCAAGGGCAGAAGGAACTGGATCAAGGCAAGCAAGGCTTCGGCACAAAAGCATGGCTCCAAGAAATGAAGTGTCTGAGACAAGCAGTGCCAAGCCGGAACTGACAGATTTTGAAGAAAAAAAGAAGCCCGGTTGAACTAAAGACTTTGCTGATGGAAGAGACTCTGAATGAGCAAACCCAACTACAAGCATCTCAAAACCTGATTTCGCAACACCTGAAGCAAAGAGAACTACCCCCATCCACGTCATGTCAGCAACAGGCAAAGATGTAAATATGGTGCGGTAGGAAAAAGTCGTTTGACTTCCCCAAGTGACCAGCACATCATCAGAAAGGTATTGCATCCGGAACCTGACCATCGTGATGCAGGCAGACTTTCTCAACGCCACGCATGCATGCAAAAAATGAGTCAAACTACAGAATGCACACAAATATATGTTATATGATTTCAAATAAATGAATGCATTGACTCAACTACATTTGACTTATTTTGACTTGCTCGAATTCATTTGACCTTGACCAATTCACAGAAACTGAGGTAGACACAGTTCATCATTGCTTCGCACGACTATGTCCCACTGCGTGCCGCCAGCTCGGCGAAAAGAGACCCGTGGATCACGTTGATGTTTCTCATATGGAAGAAGTTGAACAGGCCCAAGCATTGTGATCTCGCCGGTTCTCGAGACCATCATCCATGCCTCGAGCCTGTGCAACAGTGCTACCACAGGCGCATGAGATTGCACAAGTCGCAGCATTGGACAAAACATTGCCCATATCATTGAGTCACAGTTTCACTCCATCATGTTTTCCTTGAATCCAAAGTTCCAAAGGTCAACAAAACCCGCGCCTGGGAATTATGCTCAGGAGCAATGCCAAGTGCGTTAAGTGCGTGAAGGAACATTTCCTCAGCAATGTTTGGCCCTTTTCCCCCTCAAACAAAAGGAAAATCAAATGATCTCGCATACCTTCAGTAAAAATCAATGTTTGAGTTGTCGCAGTGTCCTGTTTTGACATATGTATATACTCTAGAACAAGCTCCAAAGCAAATAAGAGTCCAGTGCTGTGGGAGCATGCTGATGAGGTGACATTTCCCGCGATTATGCCGGCAAACGCAAGAGCATTGGCTATGGAAATTTCGGGGCTGGGGCGTCAATGATCCCAACCCACACAGACGGTCTGCGCCACCAAACTGTTCGACAAAAAAAATATGTTTTGAACAGTCATGGCTCATGTTGGCAAATTTATGTATAGTTCGACATTCGCTTCAAAAACCCACTACTGCGAATCTTTTGTAACCCTGAAAATTTGTAACATATCGTAACATTTTTTTCTGTTTGTGTGCGCCCCAGCCCCTCCAACAGCGGTGTCAACTACATTAAGCTGCATCGGAGCCAAAAATGTAAGTGATTTTTGCAGCGAGAACATGCAACAGTTCGATCAGGTTGTATGTTTTTTTCTATCTCAACATGCATGGCCACACTGTGCCCTCCAAATACTCACACAGCGTCCCACTTAGTTGCGGGATAAAAAATGAAGTTTGAAATGTTTGACATGTGTTACGCGATGTGTTCCTTTCAGTTTCTAACAATATTCAAACTGTCCGAATCCAATCATGACAATTTGCAAAAAATGAAAGACATATTGTTTCGCACGTAGCAATGTAGCAGCGCATTTGCAATGAAACATTGCGTGCGTAACATGCTAGGTCAACTGCTATGGTTTGCAGCGCGTGGCAACAATGGGTTTGCGGCAAATGGCTATGGGTTGGGAGGTTGGCGAGTGGGCGAGTGGGGGTGGGTAGGCTGCGTGGGTGAATGGGTGGGCCGGTGGTGGAAGCTAATAACGTATGCACTTCCAAGTCAAGGGGAGAAATTAATTGTTGCACCTTAAAATAATCATTCACAAATTCCGGGCTATAGGATGAGTTTGCCGAGCTGCGCCAAATAGCCTCTGCTATGAAATGCCGTCTTCACTTATCACAACCCTCCAAAAAGACGGAGCTTCCTTCGCTACAAAATGCCCCCATCGTGTTTAACAACTCCAAACAAGAGGAAAAGGCATTTGGCACGAGCTTCGCTGCCTGTCGAACTAAGGATTCATTGTGTCAAGCTTCGCACACTCGAGAAGTGTAACAATTCTTCAAGTGTTTTATTTTTGCTATGACTGCTATGATTTGCACCTGCCTTTGCTGGCACGCACATATTCATTTTGACTTTTGAATCTTTTGAGACACCTCACTCACAATTCTCTTTTGATTCCAGCACTCCCGCTCGATCACTCAATTTGAGCCATGGCAACTGAAACACTGCCTGCTTCGCCGACACCGTCGGCGCAGCCGAGAGTCGAGATCACCCAGGAAGACTACGATTTGTTGCAGAAATTCAAGCAAAACCAGCAGCCTCCAACAGAGAGTCGACCAGATTCACCCAAGAGACAAAAGCTAGATGATGACCTACAGACATTTGTTGATGCCATAGCTGAATGAGAAATAGATTGGATGGAGCTTGACCCTCAACTCAGACATCGCCTGCAAACTGATGCTGAGGCTCGAAGAGATTTTCAGCTTGTGCAATTGACACCGGATGCAGCCAAGGCTTATGACCCGGAGAAGAAGAGCTTCACAACAGTGAAACTGGGCAAAAAACGGATCTTTAGTGACCAGGAAAAGTTGACGGCAGAGACACCCACCTTGACCATACCGGAAGAGTCCATCAAAGCTGCTAAGATTGAATATCATAGCCAAACCGTGCTCCCGAACATGGACAAACTCTGGAAGACATGTGCTGAATTTTACGCAAATACGGTGATGGAATCCCAATATGTACAGCTGCACTTTGACCTTGTGGACACGCGACTGCGGTCCCTGGAGCAGTCACGGTCCAACAAGACAGTATTGATCCGTGGATTACCTGCCTTTGGGTACTCCCGTTCGGCCCTAGAGAAGAACGTGCGATATTTCCTTTCCAAGGCTTCCCCGGACTTCTCATGTGTCGCAGCCATGCATACCCATTTGGTGAGCTCGTCCTCGAGCATCATGCGGCTGGAGCTGACCACTGAAGAACAGCGGCGCCAGCTCTTTCAGGCAATGAGAACCTCAAAACAGATGTGGCGTTTACCCATCCAACAGCAAGACCAATATCACGAGGAGAAAGCCAAGGTTGAACAGGATCTCCCCACAGATGAGCGAATTGCCCTACAGCCTTATTATACAGTGATGGATATTTTGCAAAAAATTGGCCCAGCTGGTGCCAATGTCCCAGGTGTGCTACCTGCTGGATCACCGGTTTGCGCGTAGGTACGTCTGCGTGGTGTTTGTCGCAGAGGCCTACTATGAGGAAACCCTGGCCCGCTGGCATGAGGCATTCTCCTCGAGGATGAGAACAACACTCATGTTGGTGCAAGCCCTTCAGCGAGCTGTTGGAGACAAGACCACAGTGGCTCGCCACTCCTGGAACAAAGCATTTGACTTCTGCTGAGCATGTCGGGTTCTTTGGCAGCACTGCTTGAGAAGCACCCTTCTCTTCCGCTGCAGGGGGCGTCTGGCCTTCTAGCGACGGTATCCCAAGTTTTTCAAGATTACGGGGTTCAAGTGCAAGATTACGGCAAGGGGAGCTCAAAGGGTGCGCTTCGAGACAAAGGCTCTGACTCACCAAAAAAGAAGGGAAGTCGAAAGGCGTCAAGCCCTGGTCCAATTGGCAAGACCGTGCCCCAGATCAATCCAAGTGGCAGTGGCGAAGGGATGATGATCATCAAGATGGATCCTCGGGCCCCTCCTGGCCTGCCAAATTTAGCAGCACATGGACGAACTGGAGTGCCCGCCCGACAGGAAAGGGCCGCTCCACTGCAAAAGGCAGCTCGCGTGGTGGCAGATCATGGGAATTCATGCTGTGTCAAATCTGTCTTTGCGCTTTGGGTATGAACTTGGGTTGCCGAGAATGCAGCAAGTATGAGGCTCCTCCAGGCACTGCGAAGCAGCCGGCCCCGGGAAAAACAGTTTGGTGCCCAGGTATTGCTGCGGATGGCAGCATTTGCAATGCACGACTAGGCTTCGGTGATTGCAGTTTGTGTCGGGCGCATGTCGATTTTTGGAAGTATCCACAATCCGACTCCTCGACGGTATCTCCGTATCGGCTTGCAGAGATATACCAGGTGGACCACATCCTGTATGACTATGACTATGACTTGACCAAGTGTGACCCAGAAAAGCTTCAGCACTATATCCAAGAACTCCGCCATCGCATTGCCGAGACTGGCACCGACCAATTCACCACAGAGCAATGGTCCTTTGCATGGATCCTTCGGGTTCTTGCACGAGAACACCATTTTCTTCCCCTGCTTCAATCTTCAGTCCTGCCCTTCGAAATCAATCCAAAACAGAGGGAGGAATACCTCCACAATGCTGGCTGTGACATCACCACGCTGATCAGGGATCATTTTGCCACTTTGGAAAATGTTGCTTTCCTTTTTGAGGGACTATGGCAACAAGAATGGGAATCTTTGACTTCGCATTAGGAACTGCAAGATGAGATAGCTGACCTCAATTTGATCACAGCGGCTGTGATCCCTTGGGACTCCATGGTTGCTAGCTCCCTGCAGCTGGCTTTTGAAGAATTGGAGCCGGCCGTGAGCAGGCCTAGCTCCTTCACAGCAAGCCCGGCACCAAGCTCACCCGAGATCTATTTGACCTTTTGGGAGCCTCACTGGCAGCTGATGATTTTTCGCCTTTTGAAGCTGTCTTGCACCGTTTCGCAGATTGGCTGATGCATTCTGACTTCAGCTTGGATGTTTTCTTGGGCTGCAATTTCTATAGCAATGAGACCTTGAAATCCCTGAGTGCATTTGCGACTGCTTTCACTGATGTTTGTTTCTGGCAGATTTCTCGCGCATACATGGTTCACACTGCCAAGAAGCCAAAGGCTCAACATCAAGTGCCCAATGAGGCCCTAATTTTTTTATATGACAAATTGATCCCTTTGCTCCATCTCCCACGGGAGGACGCACAATGGGCCCTTACCCAACGTCATTTCAACAATAAAGGCAATTCTTTGGAGGTGTTGTTGTTTATCTATGTTGAGGAAGGGTTCCATGGGGATTACTGGCAGTTGCTTTGGGTTCTGTTTATGTACCAATACAAGGATGCCCGGTTCCCATGGATTGTTCAAGTTCTTTGACTAGCTAATTCGTCAGCCTCGAGTGAACTAATGACCTTTTCCCCCAAAATGTTGATCCCCAATCAAGATCTGCTGCAGGAACAATCTAATAAGGAAATTCGCCTACTAAGGAAAGCGCACAAAAGGGCCAAAGGCCCCTAGACTCTTTCAGAACGGATTGCTCCAAATGGCTGCATTCCTCTCCTTTCTCAGGCAATGCGAATGTATATTCAATATTACGGTTGGCAGAGCGGCCAAGGGCCAGCAAAACTAAGTGTATGTCCAGGCTTCGAGCTCCAAATAGCGTTTGTCTGGTTCTTTCTAGGCGCTGGGCTGGCATGGCCATGGACGTGCTTTTTTGCGAGTGCTCGGAACAAAATTGGGCAATGTCAGCTATAGCCCGCAACAGACAGGCTCACATCACAAACGGCAATCAATTTTGCCAGCAGTGTGGTCTTTTTCTAGGCACATGGTTTTTCACTAACCTGCCCACCAAATTCGATCCTGGCCGGTCCTTCTCCCGAATGGCATGATGGCTCACCATTTCCGAATTTGTAAGCATCACCTTTCACTCTGGTATTACCGCAGAGGAGCCAGAATATATAGCGTTTATACAGGGCTTGCCAAGACCAATCTCATAAAGCAGCTTGAAGCAGCGGGGGCCGCCAAAGGCTTGCCGGGAGACCACGGCTTCTCTCCTCATAAGCAGTTTTTCCAATACCAACGGTATGCCCTCCAACCAGTTGTCAAAGCAAGTGGTCACGAACCCCGCAGTGCGTCGAGGGGGCAACGAACCCATCAAAACTTGCGTTCAGAACTGATGCGTACTCGTACGATATCCTCCTATCAGGACTCTGGACGCAAATACGGCGGGAATACCGCCAATGGCGCTCTGATATCCGCAGTACTGTGAACCTCACCCTAACTCAGCACTGCCCCCCCGAAAAGGGTGCAAGTTAGTGTTCAGCAGCAAATTCGATCCACTGGTCCTTGTAAAATCTCCCCTGGCTGCACTTCCCACACCTTCTTTTTCCGTAAATTCATCCAACACGATCGGCTCTCCCTTCCACCTTCCCGCCTTCAGACTTTGGCTACGCCGCATCGACAAATTGTTCTACGATTCTACATTCGTGGAACATCGAAACTTTGCGCGGTATTGGGAAATTCGAAATGCTAGCCCAGACCCTCAACTCCCTCCCAATGGGAATTGTCTGCCTGCAAGAAACCAAGAGCCTTTGCACTGACCATGTAGGATCTTTAAATTGGCACTTCTATCTGTCAGGGGATGCATCAGACCCCCATGCCGGTGTTGGCTTCGCCGTTCCCCAATTTCTCCACCCGCTTGTCCATGATTTGAAACCCGTAACTTCTCTCGGATAGCAATTCTACAGCTCTCCACCAAACCCCACCCCATTTCCCTTTTCTCCATCTATGCTCCCTCCCAACTCGCAGATGCCCAGGAAGATTCCGACCGGAAAAACATTTTCTGGCGTTCACCTGGTACACTCAATTCTCGTCTCACTCTCTTACCCAATCCTCATGGGCGATTTCAACACCCGTCTGCATACCAATCACATTGCCGGCCTTGGCAGACATATTGGTCCAGCACTTTTCTCCACAAGTACCGAAGCAGACCTTGAAACGAACAACCTGACCCACATGATTGAGTTTCTAGTTCAGCACGACCTGAGCATCATCTCCTCTATGCGGCCACGCCCTCCCTCCAAACTGGCCACCTACCGTGAAATAGCTGATTTAACTGACGACCCTTTCCACCTGAATGTCGACAACTTTGCAGTCTTGGACCATGTTCTTGCCCCCTTTCAATATCGTACTCTCTTCCGCTCTATCCATTCCAATCCGTCCATACGCCCCCCTTGGTTTCATAGGCATTATGTGCTTACTGCCAATTTCACTTGCCCTGATTTTGTCGCAAAGCACAAGCCGGCAGCCCCTCCATCTGCCTCCCACCAATGAGCAGAAATTACATTTCCAGGCGCACCTGATGGAGCAATTTTGTAGCCACTCTTCTGCCCGCTATCATGCTCCCACCTTCCGTCCCTCCCCTCCTCACTCACACGTTGGTTCTCCTCCCTGCCCCTACCGGCTCAAACTGTCTGGTCAGCTCTTTATTGAACGCAGCTAATGTCTCCTTCTCCCGGAAACCTGCATCCATCCGGAAACCTTATCTCTCTGTGTCCACCCAGCAAGAAATTTCTAATCTCAATAGCGGGACACTCAACGCATCGGATGTTGCCACCTTAAGAAGACAGATACGCTCCCATGCTGCCCGCGAAAGCGCTGGACTCTGCGCCAGCTGGACATAGATCATCGCTCCTCCCCTGCTGATCGGTGGAAGACCATCGGACCATCAAGCGTGTCCGCGCCAAATATCAACCCCGCACTCAATCAGTTTGCTGGCCATCCGGGCGCCCAAGTACAGCGGCCGAAAAGCCGGAAGTGCTTGCTCAATATTTGAAGGATACTGTCTGGAAGCCATCCTCATGTCCGCCCCCATCTCTTGCCCGATTGTTTCCCTGTCTTGATGCTGCCTTTGCCCCGTTCACCATGGTGGACATACAATTTGCCCTCCGCCGCCTAAAGTCACGCAAAGCTCCTGGCCCTGACCAAGTCAGTATCGACCTTTATAAACTCCTCCCGTATGCGTTGCGCCGCCTCCTCCTTGAATACTTCAACAGCTGCTTCCTTTCTGCCTCTGCTCCGGATCATTGGAAACAGCCAAGGGTCGTTATGATATTCAAAGGCGGAGGTAAAAATAGCCGCATGCCGTCAGCATACAAGCCCATTAGCCTTTCCAACTCCATTTATAAATTGTATGCAGCTCTCCTTCAGGCACGGCTGGCCTATCATTTTGATGACCGTATCAGTGACCTCCAGTATGGGTTTCGTAAAGCGCGGTCCACGAGTTCACCTCTCTTCATTATCAGCCGCCTGGCTGAACTCTTTGAACAGCATACCACATCTCTTTACATCCTGTTCTTAGGTTGGTCTCAAGCTTTTGATTGCATTAGCCATGAACATCTTACAGCCTCTCTTGTTCGAATTGGTCTCCCTCTGCGCTTTGCAATTTTTTTCGTTGCCCCCCCCCAAGCATACCTCCGCCACCTACAAGTTATCACGCGGCATCCGTCAAGGTTGCCCCCTGAGTCCCTACCTGTTCATTCTGGTCCTTTCAGTTCTGATGCACGGTGTTTATTCTCTTTTTGAACAGCTTTTCCATTACACTCCTTGGACCTTCTCCGCCCGCACCCCTGTAACCGACATTGAATATGCTGATGACACAGTACTGATGGCTCGTACCCAGCTCACCCTTCATCGGCTGTTGCATACTCGTCAGCATGAAGCTTGCAAACGTGGCCTCTTCTTAAATCCGGATAAATGTCAACTCCTTCGTCTCCATTCTGATCTCCCTATTCATTTGTCTCCTTGTGTAGACCCCTGCAGCCCATGCTCCTGCTCTCATTGTTCAGGTACTGCCCCTTTCGGCCCACAGATCCACCCCGTTAATTCTGCGAAGTACCTTGGGACATACATAACTGCCAACGGTTCCTCTGTTGCTGATTGCAACTACAGATATTCCCAAGCGCTGCCGGTCCGACGGCGCCTTCAAATCTATTCACAAATTTTTGTGGCAATTCTCCTTTATGGTTGTGAGTCACAAGTTTACACTCCCGCCCAAATCACCAGATTTAACGCCCTCCACTACAAAGTTCTCCAACAAATCTTCCAAGTTAAAAGCTCCTTCTACCACAGGGTCTTGCAGCCCTCTGATGCGGAATGTTCAAACGCTTTCCTTCTTCAACTTGCTTACGTTCATGCACCTGGTCTCCTGATCCCTAGTCAACGAATCTCAGTTCAACGTCTACGATACCTAGGCCACATACTCCGCCACTTTGACTCCCTTGAACATAAAATTTCGTTCAATACTTCCCACTCTTTGCGTACAATTTCCTCTCCCTTTTCGCTATCTTCAGCTCCACAATGGACATTCTCCCTCCAACGAAGAAGTGCACCACCCTCTATACGAGATTGCCACAACTGCAACAGTTCAACGCTACTTTGGCCCTTCCTTGATTGACTGGCAAAATACCACTACCATTTGGAACGCATTGTTGCCCGTGGCTTCGAATCGCTATGATTGGGATCAACTTGTATTCCCCCGAAAAGGGAGAGTTCACTCGAACACTGCTGACGTGTAGTCCTCGAGGCCTGTGCTATGGACTGCATTTCGCTTGACTAAAACAAGAGGAAACATTAACATACTTTGATTACAAAATGTTTTCCAACAAACCTCCTGCACTTGTTGCATCCAGAAGCGTCTCTTGAGCCACTCAGCCCCTCCCGTAGGCATAAACGTTCCAAGGTTTTAATTTTTTCACATTTTTTGTGCCATGTTCCAATTGGAGCATATTTTTGCATGTCCAAGAATTGGGTCCAAAGAGCTTTACAAATGTTTGTTCAAAAGCGGGTATGCTACACAATGACTAGGCCCAAAGTGGCCTGCATTTTTTAGTCACATAAGAATCACATTTTTGTTAGATAATCTGATATTTCCACCGCTGGACACGACATGTACCATGTTATATGACATTTTGCGATAGAAACACGGCCAATACCAAAAATTGCGTTACTTCGAGTGATCTCCACCATGAAAATAAATATTTTGTCAGAGTTTCTGAGATCTCATCTGGAAATTTTCTATGGCATTCATACAAGTTCCGACATTCTACTCTGCAATTCTGACATTCTATCTGGCATCCTTTCTCGCGTCTATTATCGTATTTTGTTTGGCATTCGCTCCGACATTCTATTTGATTTTTTTCTGACACTCTATCTGACATGTCGTTCTGGCATTTTAACTGGCATCTATTCTGACAGTCTCTCTGACATGCGCGCTGCCGGACCCCAACCGCGAGCGCTAGATCTCAGTGGGCAGTGCCCCCTGACGTCTGGCGCTCGCGGTTTAAGTCCGGCAGTCCCCACTGAGGTCTGGAGTTTGCAGTTGAAGTGCGGCAGTGCCACATGGGATCTGGAGCTCGCAGTTGAGGTCCTGGAGTGCACGAGGTTGAGGTCCGGATGTCCCACTAGGGTCTGGAGCTCGCAGTCAAGGTCCACTGGGTAGGAGCGGTAGGTCTACCGGCCACACCCGTTGCTTTTTTTTTGCGACACAACCGCTACTCTTCCTTCGGCTTACCATCACACTCCAACCTTGGGGGGTGGGGTGGGACTAGGGAACAAAAAGACAGGATCTCCCAGCCACACCCGTTGCTTAACTTCATTATAGGAAAACAACCGCTACTCCGCTTCCTTGGGCTTACCATCACACTTCAACCTTGGGGTGTTGGGTGGGGCTAAGGAAGAACAGGGTAGGATCGACTGATCGGTAGGATCTACCGGCCACACCCGTCACTTAACTTCATGATTATACGAACACAATCGCTACTCCGCTTCTTTCGGCCTACCATCACACTTCAACCTTGGGGTGTTGGGTGGGGCTAGGGAAAAACAGGGTGGGATCAGTAGGATCTACCAGCCACACCCGTTGCTTAACTTCATTATAGGAACAAAACCGCTACTCCACATCCTTCGACGTACCATCACTCTTCAACCTTGGGGGTGGGGTGGGGCTGGGGAAGAACAGGGTAGGATCGGTAGGATCTACCAGCCACACCCGTTGCTCAACTTCATTATAGGAACACAACCGCTACTCCACATCTTTCGACGTACCATCAACCTTCAACCTTGGGGGTGGGGTGGGGCTGGGGAAGAACAGGGTAGGATCGGTAGGATCTACCAGCCACACCCGCTGTTCAATTTCATTACAATTATTCCTAGAGCCATTTTTATCATCATCATCATCATCACCATCATCATCATCATCATCATCACCACCGTCATCACCATCATAATCATCAGCATCCGCGTGCATAACTGAGTTGGTTTCCCGCGCGTACAACCGAGTCTGGTCTCGCGTGTGCGACCCAGGCACTTACCAATTGGAGGGGGTACATTCTTCAGTTTTTTTTCCCTCTAAGGACTCTTACTCTTCTCTTGCCTTAGGCATCCTTATGTTCACCAGCCATTTAATGTTTATTTGGGGGGAGGGGCGGGTTCACCATTTAGATTTTTTTTAGGGGTGGGGACATTCTACTTACATCATCCAATTACTTTCAAGGGTTGGAACGAGTCAAACCACTCTTAAGCGTTTTTCCTCGTTTTTTCCTTGGGCATCCTTATTCTCAGACCAGCCATTTAACGTTTATTTGGGGGGGGAAATTTCACAACCAACCATTGGTGTTTGTTTGGAGTTGGGGACATGCTACTTATATCATCCAAATACCTTCAAAGGTTGGAACCGATCAGTCCGCTCTTAAGGGTTTTTCCTCGTCTTTTGTCTTGAACATCTTTGTTCTCACACTAGCCATTTAGAGCGCGTTTGGAGGGGAAATTTCACAACCAACAACCCAACGTTTTTCCAATTTTTTTGGAACGGGAAGATTTTACTTGCATCCTCATTTCAATTTTTTTCAAAAGTTGGAACGGTTCATTCCACTCTTAAGGGTTCTTCCTCGTCATTGGAAGGCAACCCGGGCAAGCGGCACGGCAACACAACACAACGGACAAAATTGAGAAGCAAACCAACCCAAAAAAAAACAGAAGGAGGGAGGACCGCAAAAGCCTGAATTCCCCCAACCTTCCTGTTAGTTCATGATGATCATGATGGTGATGATGATGATGATGATGATGTGATTTAAATATATATATGTGTGTGTGTGTGGTTGTTGGTACTGATGGTGATCACGATGGTTTTGATCATAATCACCCTCATAATTATGATGGTGACAAAAAGGAAGGAAAAGAAGAAGAAAAACAAGAAGAAGAAGAAGAAAAAAAAACAAAAAAAAACACGAAGAATGAGAAAAAAATGAAAAAATGTAAAAAAAAATAACAATCATCATCATCATCATCGTCACGATAACAATAATGATGATGACAAAAACAGTAATAACAATAGCAATAAAATTTACAAATAAATGATTAATAATAAATAGTAATAATAAAAATAGTAATAATGTTGATGGTGATGGAGATGGTGATGATGATGATGATGATGCTGATGATGTTGGCGATGGTGATGGTCATGATGATGATGATGATGGTGGTGGTGGTGGTGGCGGTGATTTTTTTAATGTGTGGTTGGTGGTGATGATGATCATGGTGATCATGGTGATCATGCTGATTTTGCTGGTGACAAAGACCAAATTGATAATGATGATCACGATCATGATGAAGATGGTAATGTTGATGATGATGCTGCTGACGGTGATGACAATGATGACAATGATGACGATGATGATGATGTTGATGAAAAATGAAAATGATGAGGATGATGATGAGGATGATGATGATGATGATGTTGATCATGACGATGATGATGATGATGGTGATGATGATGATGATGATGTTATTCACATGATGATCAGACGCGTTCCAAAGCGATGCGCGTTCCAAAGCAATGCGTTTAAGTGCGTTCCAAGGGGGCGCGTTCCAAAGCGAGGACTGCATCCGCAATTGCCATTTGTCAAAAAATTCGTACATATTTTTTCACGCCGCATGGACAACACCTCGAAAACACTGCAAACTGAAGAGCCACATGGCCCTAGGAGACATTACCAATGTGAAGAGCATTTGGTGACGGCAATCCTTTTCATTGATGCCCACTCTTTCAATTTTTTTTCCAAGACGTCATGTTCAAACGACGCGCGGCCTGACGAAAGGAAAAAAACGTAATCTCGGCCAGCGAAGAACAACCATCTGCACAGCTAATTGTGGGCAATGGTTTCCAAATAAGTCCCAGGTAGCCTTTATCAGTCATTGAAGTTATTTTTTTCGAAACTGCACGCCCGCAGTTACTCTATATTTCAACAATCTTTGAATTAATTTTTTGTCAAGGTCTTAAACGATTTAGTTCAAACGTATAAACCCTTTTTTGGAGAGGTTTCAATTTTTTTTTCCAGATTGTAAGGCATATTTTCAAACCACCTGAACCTTTTTTTTGGATACGTATATACGGTCAAACTTCGCAGACGCTTCAACCAAAAAATACAATTGCCAATTTTAAACAAAGTAGGGAGCTCATTTCGAATCTGAAAACTGTAATTTTTCACCCCTCTTAAGGGCCTGCATACGCAAAATCAATCCGGCATTGAAACCCTATTATTTGGCCGCGGGATGAATAAACCCTTTTTGGCGGTTTCCCGGGAGGCAAGAGCGCAAAATGTAGCGTAAGTCTGGATCCCAAAATTTTGGGTTAATTCCCGGACTTGATAAATTTAATCAAAATACAGGGTTGAACCTATCGAAAAAACAAATTCAACTTATTACAACAATAGTGCTTAACTATTTAACAATAGTGCTTAACTATTTAACATGGGGTTGAACTGCTACCGAAACAGAGTTTCGCATTTATCGAAAACAGAGTTTCACTATTATCAAAATAGGGCACATTTTTTATCGAAGAAAGGGTGTAAACATCCCCAGTATATATATAGGTTTAATTTCGACGAATGACGTGCTCTGAAACGGATTTCCGACCAGACGAAAGGAATAGGGCGTAACACCATTGAATAATTTTTGGTTCAGGAAATCTTGACCCAAAAACAAGTCGGCAGAATGCTCAACAATCGTTCGGTTGTATGTTACCAGCTGGCGGGCCATTTTGCGTGACCGTCACGTTCCAATTCAACGCACCACCTTCCTTTCAATCAGCCCGGAATTATTTAGAGATTTGAATTACTTTTCTTTGGATCTGCCGCTCTGTTCATGCTTGACCTAGTTGCAGCATTTTGCAGCTGAAAGGTGCCGTGTCAACGATATTTGTGACATTTTCACGTTCAAACTTTTCATTTGTCATGGAGTTTGAATATTTTGTTGTCAAAACTGTTCATGGAACATGGATGAACATGGTAGTTTGCTAAGGTTCGTTCAACGTTCAGTTACGGACTCTAGTAAGGTTGGTCTGTGGGTTGCTGCGCGCTGGTTCTGACGGTAAACTTCCCTTAGGATCCACTTAGGGTTTGTTTTAATTTGTGGTGCAAATTGTTTCAGATTGTTACCAGTTCATTTCGGATTCGTTTTGAGGTTCACTCCGATGTGGTTGAGCATTTGATCCGCGATATTTTATAAATATTATGTTTTTTTAGGGTGCATTTATCCTAGGTTTTGTTGGAATCAATTTTGTGTTCGGCTAACATTTGGTTACGGTTTGATTGAATGTTTTACACAGGTTTGTATGTTTAGTTTAACAATATTTTTTCTTATATAAATATATATTTTTTAACATAAATATATTTATTTATGTGTATGTTGTTTTTTGAACGGTTTTTTCCTCACATCCAAGGGTTCAAAAGTAATCAAGGCTCACATGTTATACTCGTGGCGCTGATCTGTTCAATTAACATTGAGCCATTTCGAAAAAACCGTGAGTCAAAGAAGCTGAACTTGGCACCTGGCTTGAAGGGTTACTTCCAATAAATAGCGCTACTCGTAAATTTACGAGAGAAGAACCGCCATCCGGATGACTTACATTACGGATGCCAGAGCCCACAGTGGATCCCACAAACTATTGAAATCAGAGTAAACCCATGATTTTGCGACAAAAACATGCCTGAGTTCTACCAGGTTAGATTTGCGATGGATCCTACTTTGTCCAAATACTTTTTGCGATGGATCCTCCTTTGTCCAACATTAGTTTGCGATGGGACCTACCCAAATCCATTTCAAAGCGCTTCAGGTGAGACTGATTGGAAACCAAGGACTTGTCTCAAACAATTTGGGGGGTTTTGTGCCATCTGTCCCAAATGGATGTAAATGGATGTGGTAGAGATGTTTTTTTGAAATTCAACTTAAAGATGGATTTGGGCCAAACTTATCCCTAAGCATTGATTTGGACTGGCAAGCCTTTTCAGACACATGTCCACTACCAATACCCCTGATACTGGCAGGCTGTGTTTGAGATTGGGCCTACCCAAATCCATCTCTAACCAAACTGTTGCCTAACACTCAAAACCCTACAGTTTTGAGACAAATCATGTTAAACCTTGCTAGCACATACCATGGCCATAGTTAGAATTGGCATCATTTTGAGATGGATTTGGGTAAGTCCCATCGCAAACTAATGTTGGAAAAAGTAGGATCCATCGCAAAAAGTATTTGGACAAAGTAGGATCCATCGCAAATCTAACCTGGTAGAACTCAGGCATGTTTTTGTCGCAAAATCATGGGTTTACTCTGATTTCAATAGTTTGTGGGATCCACTGTGGGCTCTGGCATCCGTAATGTAAGTCATCCGGATGGCGGTTCTTTTCAAGTAAGTTTAAGAGTAGCGCTATTGGAAGTAACACTCAAGCCAAATGCCAAGTGCAGCTTCTTTGACTCACGGTTTTTTCGAAATGGTTCAATGTAACTTAATTGAACAGATCAGCACCACTAGTATAACATGTGACCCTTGATTACTCTAGAACCCTTGGATGTGAGGAAAAAAAATTGATATCCATTTACGAGGGGTTTAAATTTTATTTTGAATTACCGGATATTTTTCCACGCATGATTAAATTTCACTGCGGGTTGTGTTTTTTTTGTTGGCGCGTGCTCTAGACATGACTTTGCACACACACACATATGTTAAACGCCCACGACACACTTGGGAAGAAGAATCTCATGGCACGAAACTGCTTCGGACTCGTACTTGCAGAAAAAACACGAGCAATCGTTTGTTCAATTCTGCCTTCGGTGAGTTGGCCGAGATGGGACTTTGTATGTGTACAGTAAATATTTTGTCTGTGCCCCTACGGGGCCGCCCCGATGTGGGCATCGGTCTTCGGGTTTGGTTACGGTGGAACTAGGTTTCATCTAGGGTGTATGTATAATATGATATGACGTTTTTGTTTTTCAGGCATTGTTTAGAACAAAAGAAACAAAGGAAAAATATGGAAAAACAAAGAAGCAAGCAAGCACAAAAGCAGGGAAAAGGAAAAAATACAAAAACAGGGAATCTGGAAAAGCAGAAAGCGAGGAAAAACTGAAAACCAGAGAAGCAAACAGGCAAAGAAACAGAAAAACATAGAAACAAAAAATCAAAGAAACAAAGAAAAAAAAACAAAGAAACTGAAAAACGGGAAAACAACAAAAAAATGAAAAGCAGAGAAACAAGCCAGCAAGGAAAAGCGGAGAAGCAAAGAAGCAGAGAAAAACAAAAAAACTGGAAAGCAAGTAAGCCGGGAACCAGAAATCCAGGCAAAAAAAAAACAACATTTACCGGAACAAAAAATATTTTTGAAAAAAAATGTTCAATTCCGTTCTCGATTCGGGGACCCGGCAACAAGATCTCCGCGAAATGAGTCCATTATCCTGGGTTGTTACGTTTTTTTTTCGTCCTCCGGATTGGGAAACCCTGCATGTGAAATTTATTGGAAGTTTGCATTTTAAACTAACCCCCCAAAGTTGGGTCAAACGTCTGTTGGATTGGCAGCCGGCTGGCCAGAGAAAAATGTGGTTCCAGTGAGGTCAGGGGATTCGGCAAAGCAGCCCTTTCAACGCCTTGTAACAAAAACAGTTATATAAGTACGTACTGTCCAACATTTATGGCCAGCACGTACAGTACAACATCTATGGCCGGTTCAGCACTGGTTTGTCGTTCAACTGGTGCCCAAAGGAGGGGGAAAAAAAACGGAAAATTCAGCCCGTGTTGGTTCCACATATGCGGTATTTGTGCTGCACCTTGCCACTGTCCAAGTTCAGCATGCTGACAAAAAGAGACAAATTGTACTGTCCGTAACCTCGCCTAGCAAGCCCGTTGGCCGCTGGGATTGATGTTGCGTGGGTCAAAAAATGTTCGGCGAATTGGACAGTGAAGATTCTTATGCCACGTGGTGGCACTTCATCTCTTCCATATGTTCAAACGGACGGACCTTCTGTTTACCGATCGGCAAATTTCCCAATTTCCGATGGTTGTAACAACATCTTTCGGACCTGAATTTAACAGAAATAGCGGCATCTGTCCCCCCCACGGGCCAACATCTCATCTCATCACATCGCATCACATCACTTTACCTCAGACACCATCACATCGCGTAACATAACATCACATCATCATTTCACACAAATGTTATGTCATTTTGCGGCATATCATTTCGCAGGTGCATTGAACTGGCAACGGGTGAGCCGCAAGAAACTGGGCCGCTCAGTCGTTTTTCGACGCCACACAAGTTTATGCAATTTTGCCGGTTCAGGGGCCTTGACAACTTCCAGTTTGCAGTTCGAAATGCAAAGTTCCGGATGGTCCATGAAAATGAATTTAATTTTTTCGTGCGATAAAAACCATCCTTGCCACACATGACGGGGTTTACTGGACATATGGTCAAATTTTGCTATGGTTGGCTGCCTGCGTCTTCAATGGGACCCCTTTGCCATGCAGGTTTCATCCACTAATTTTGCATCATATCATTTTTTGATAGTAAAATGTTATTAGTTTCATTTGGACAACAGGACACTCCAGGTGAAAAATGTTTCAAAAAATTGAATGCAACTGTGCATGTGCACATGGTTTGTCTTATACACCGCGCCACCTATAATACAACCATTCCGAAAGTGGACCACAACAGTCATCAACCAACGACGCCTCAATTGACAAACAAAGTTGGGAAACAATTTCGCGAAATGGATTTCAAGTACTTCTTTTTCCATCGGGCATCTTTCGTTGCGATCCCGTGTTGCCTGGCCAGAAGAAAAATTAAAAGTTTCAAGTTTCAACTCAAATCCTGCCAGTTGGGTTTCCGTTTTTTCAATTCACCCTCAAATTTGCAAAATATGTTTTTTTCGTTTGTTACGGGAACGTTCGCATTTTCAATTTGGTAGTTTGTTTTGATTGTTTTTTGTTTCAAATTTTGGACCTGATCTTGTTGAAGCAGCGTAGCATCAAACAAACCCGCGCCAAAACATTGCATCCATGAAACATTGCATTTTCTGCGACACATGTGGCTAACAGTGTTTCGACTGTTTGATTGGCCTGCAAACTGGCTGGCGGGCCTCCTTTGGCACACTCGCTGGCGAAAACAATGGCGAAAAACATCCCAATAGTGATAGCGTTCAGCAAGCGGACACCACGATTTTTGAAACCCATTATGCACAGTTGGCGACAGCCCACTGTTTATCGCTGCGTATTGTTTGTCTAAATGTCTGTCGGGACTGAGTCCGGGTTTTGCAAAAATTGTGGCAAATTGTGGTTTGAAACAGCTGGCAAGGATTTTGAGGCCCAAATTGCGTACGAAAACGAAAACACATTCGCACGCGGCACGAAACGCTTTGTTTCCAGACTCGTGCTTGGAGATTCGCCAGCGTGCAAATCCGTTCACCATGGAAAGTAAGTTTCCGTAGACCTGTTAAACACAGCAAAACGACAGTCCTTTGTTTGCAGACCGTTTGCGAGATGACAAGTACTTCCCTGCGTGGTGGCGGGCCGTTTGGTTTGCAATGAATTCACCTTGGAAAAAGTTACGCCGCCGTAGACCCCAAACAGTGGGCGGATTCAAGAAGTGTTTCGAGTCAAACACATGATAAAGCATTAAGAACCGTTAACAGTGCGCTGTTTCAAGAAAAATGCAAAATGAAACCACCCGCCACAAAGGGAAACAAGAAGAGGGACAAGCTGAGAGACAAGATCTGCATGCCTTTTTCCCAAGACCCATGTACATGTGCGGGCGTGTGTCGCGCCCTTGAGCGCCTGTGGCCTAAGCCTTGGGAGTCGACGGCTGCCGGTGATGGAATCTTGACGAACATACCTGAAAAATCAAATGGCCTCAGTGTTGATCAGTCCTTAGAAACAAAGTTGGAAACACCCCATTGCGGTCAGCATCGACAGTCCCACATCAAATGCAATCAAAACTGCGTTCTCAACCCAAAATTAATCAAGGGTTTCATTCGCGCAGGAAAAAGCATGAGTACATCAAGAAATCGCCAGATCCCTACTTCCGAAAATTTGGCAAAGGAGGTAAAGAATCCATCAGCTTGTGGCGGTGCCTTTTGGCTACCACATGTCTTTGCCAAGGAGGATGTTTATTAAAAACAACAGCACCAAAGAGACTGACCACCGTGCAAGAAATCACTTGCGTGCTTTGCCGAAAGTGCGAGCCAAACCAAAAATCAACTGCCTCTGTGAGATGTGCCTCACGAAAGGTCAATGTGATATATGCGTCAATCCATCGGAATACACTTGCAGCAGAAGATGGGAGGAAACTAAACGTCTGCATCCTGCTGTCTGCGGTCGCACAGGGCAAAAGCAGCAATAGAAAAAACCACACCATTGTGCATCCAAATGCCAGGAAAAACACATGTTGGCTCTGGGCAGTCCAAGCGCAAATTTTTAAATTGTGGCTCTTTGTTTCAGCCATGGATAGCAGAAGAAATAAGGTCCACAATAGAATTTACCACTGCAGCTTTACTTCGAGGAATGTTGGCAGGTGGGACTCTTGTTCCCAAGAATTTCTTGAGGACTGGCACAGACTGGGAATTGAGCTGGTCTTTCACATCTTCCCAAGATCTGACTTTCTGTGGATCCACCAAATTCAGCAACGAACCTTCATGGATGAAACTGCAGAAAGAACCCAAATGCGCATGCATCTTTGGCGTCCACTGCACCTCTGGCACCCTTGTAGTTGAACGGGGTGGGGTGGTAGGCGCAGGCCGCACCGCCATTTCAGATCGCAGCTTTTGGATTTCTTTGAGCAACCGGTCTTCTTGTTCTATGGAAACTTGCTGGTCACTGGCACCTTCTTTTCCCTTCTTTTTTACTTTCTTGCTGGCTGGAGAGGTAGAAGAGGAAGAAGAGGATGATGTCTCCTTCTTGGCTTTCTTTCCTTTGCCCCGCCGCCTTCGTCGAGAACGGTCATGGGAGCGGCGCCTGTGAGAATTAGGCCGGAAACCAGGACTGCGCTCATTGCGCTCCCTGCGCCTTCCATGGCCCCGCTCATCACGGCCCCGGCGCTGGTCACCAGAAGAGCGAGCATCACCACCCACAACAGCCACTTCTAACCTGACAGTCTGTGTAGCTGAGCTGCCTGCACCCTCTCGAGGTGGACGGCGGCCCAAGCCACCACCGCCAGCACTCACTGACGTGGCAAGCAAAGCAAATTTCAAAAACCACCACATGGTCATAGGCTTGGCTGCTAAACGGTTGAAACGAAAAAGGTTTTGGGCCAAAACTGTTAAACAAGGGAGTCGTGGGATCTAGGCATCCAAAAAACACAAACGAAAACCTTTCAAAACGAGTTGACATGTCTCACCAGAGCATCGTGCAGCTACTCTGTAAACAGGTTTTCGGAGCCATTTCTTGTTCCAGCCATGCCGCTTGAAATCAAACAGTAGACAAACCATAGCTTCGAGAACCTCAAGTGGTTGCAGCCCCATTTCCTGCCATCGTGAGACTCTTCCAAAAAGAACTCCAAAAGCATATTGTTTTCCAGCGGCCCAAGGAGGAATAGGCAAAAAAGGCTTTCTCCTATAAGCATAGAAAACAGAAGGCCGCAAGGTGATGACAAAATCGAGCCACTGGAGTTTGTTACCGTCAGGTTTTGTCACTTCAAAAGGAACATCATATACGCACCGAACTCCCTCGCTCAAACACTTTTCGCACAGCGCAAAACTTAGCCACAAAATGTCATCCACATAGCGGGCCCGACAAACCAGGTGGCTCCACATTCGGTCAGGCCAGTCAAAAAGGAACTGAGCACGTCGGTGAGGCTCAGTGTTCCAACGGTGTTCTTGCAGCCCTAGAACAAAGGCAGTGGCGGTTTTGCTCAGCAGGCCACCAATGGGGAGGCCGGTGAACGTCCAGACCTTGTTTCCTGTGTATGCAAACTTAATGCAGGCACAAGCGCAAAACATCCAATATAGTTCATTGAAAGTATATACAGCGCATCCGAGTAGAGCTCGGTACACAACACCTCCAAAAAAACAATGCTGCTGCTGTGATCCAGCAATGGTGACCGCTTGGTGGCCTGATTGCTCTGCCATATCCAGAACAGCTGCAACTGCCTGGCAAGCATCTTTTGCTTGAACAGCTTCGAAAAACTGCCCTGCGTCTCCTGTAATGCCTTGGAGCCCTGCACAAGGCCCCCCACATCTGTCGCATACTCCAGCAACACGGCTGGGAATGAGCCTAGCTAGGCCAGCATCAATGGATGGGCGCGACTCTTTCAAAGACCACACCTCATCTCCTTGGAGAACTTGCTTCACCACGTATGTTAATGCACGCCCAGCAGCACGCCAACAGCGACGCGCCTTCCATCCAGCATACGACACAATGCGACGGACACAAGAATGGTGTGGTTTGGTGCAAGTGCGCCCCTCAGGTCCAGAGCACTTTGCCTTGATACTACAATAAGCATATGGCAAGAACCAACCAGTGTTAGAGATACACAACTTCTTGTGCAGATGCGCCGGGATGAAGCTCAACAGCAACAACTTTACCCAAGCATTTGCTTCTTCCAAGGAAAGCTCTGCCTCCGCCCAGCACAGCGAAGTGGACACGAAAAAAGCAAACATAAGGAAGTAGCTGCTTATAGGGATCAACCATTTATACTGCTTCACCTTGTCATCGGGGCAAATCACAAAGTCTGGAGGACGCTGGAATTGCTGCAAGAGCTGCTGGTATTCAAAGCTTGATTTTTCCCAATGGGCCCTTTCCTTCTTCCAGCTTCTGGATTGGGAAACATTCTTGATGGCCCGGTTCTCGGCCCAATGTTGCAGCCATGGTGGGAACAGGAATCTTGCAGAAAATACAGCTGCCCGCACGGCCCGCAAATCTGAAGACCTACTTTCCCTACAAGGGATTGTCCAGTTTTGTTCAACCCGGTGGGCTCCGTGTCCTGGCTCCGAAGGCTGAAAATTCTCCATGACCGCACAATGTAATGTGTTCCAATCGAATTTTCGAGAAAGGCCCGAACAGTTCTGCATGTCAGAAAACTACTTGGCGGACCCTGCAACCACTGAGAGCTTTGACAGAACCCAAGACCGAACACCAGAATCCATGCTCGGGTGCTTCCCAACTGCTGCAGCGAGTGCGCTTCTCGTGGGCCGGACCAATGAAGCACGGGGAACTGTCAGAACTTTGCCCCGGCACGAGGGAAGACCACGGCCAAAGAGTTCATCATCCACTTTTTTCATGGCCACAAGGCGGCGTCTGTACGGCAGCCAAGGCTTCATTCTTTTCCAGAGCGCGCAGGCAGCGCAGGCGACCTTCCAATGCTTGTCAAGCAAAGGCCAATCAATGGAATATCCAAAAGTGCCCAAATAAAGCGCCAGCAACTTCCACTTTGAGCGGGAGTAGATATTCAATGGCCCAAAACGGCGTCTCTCAGCAACCCATTCTTGTAAAACATGCGCATATGCCTGGTGGAAATTGAAGCGCTGAACACGGACCAGGTCCAGATGTTGAAAAGCATCTCGCCATGACTTCGCACGCGCCACTTTGCAGCTAGCAGCCGCCAGCTGCCTGCCAGCTGGGTCCCCTTCAAACGTGCCAACTTCGACTTTGCCAGCTTTCGGTCCGCGACAAGAACGGGGAGGTCGGGAGCGGGGTATTGCCCGGCATCTCTTCAAGGAGCGATTTCCTTGAACATTGGCAGGTGGACAATGCCTAGAAATTTCTACCATTTCTGCAGCTCCAATGAGGTGGGAAGGTCCTGCTCTGCAAACCAAAAAACCCATGTCCCTGATGTTGCCTCGCCGGAAAACTGTGTACCTGTGTACTGGAGCGCCCTTGATGTGTGGTCGTGTCATGCACAGGAGGTGTTCCCAAAGGCGCTGTGAGCCACCAGGAGTCCCAGGTTTTGAAGGTCGGACTAGACCTGTTTTTCCAACATATCGGCTGGGTCCAAACCATTGATATAGCAGCTGAGCTGTGTCGGGCGAAGCTGCATACATGGAGACATCAAGCCTTGCACCTTGTACTGCCAATAACTGCAAATGAAGAAGCTCATCAATGGCCCTGGATTGCTCGGCCATAGTGCTGGCTGGCAACTCTGTTGGCCAAAAAAGTGCTCGCTGAGGTCGAGTCAACAAACGTCCAGTCTGTCGCGCGTGCTTGGTGTGGGCACGGGCTTTCAACAGCAAGAGTCCTTGAGCACATAGAACGCCAGTCAGTGCACATAGGGCGCCCGTGCTTGAGCGACCAAAGTTGCACGAATCAGGGAAAAGCCATTTCATCAAAATGTCACTTGCCAGCTGGAGAGAAGCCAGAGCTCGCTTCCCAGAATGACATTTTAATAACTTGTCCCCTGCGAGGAAAACTGCAGCCGTCCCTACTTGGACCCCTAACTCTTTTGTGGGAACATGCTGAGCAATATTCAAAGTAGCAGAGCCAGCCCAAGCGAAACAGTGGAGCAGTCCTAAAAGCAATGATGTAGGCTACATTGAGGTACGGAAAGGTTGCTGCAGTGCTGCTGAAAGAGGCCTCGAACAACAGCATGTGCACTGGCCCCGGCGTGAAGGTGGTTTTTCATCACGCCAGGAAGCTCTGCGATTGCAGCAAGATACGGAAAGCTATGGCTGACCACAGCACTGGGAGCACCGTCATCAAGTTACAAACGATGTTTGGTCACAGGACCGGAGGCCCCCGTAGCACAAGATCTGCATGCCTTTTTCCCAAGACCCATGTACATGTGCGGGCGTGTGTCGCGCCCTTGAGCGCCTGTGGCCTAAGCCTTGGGAGTCGACGGCTGCCGGTGATGGAATCTTGACGAACATACCTGAAAAATCAAATGGCCTCAGTGTTGATCAGTCCTTAGAAGCCTTAGAAACAAAGTTGGAAACACCCCATTGCGGTCAGCATCGACAGTCCCACATCAAATGCAATCAAAACTGCGTTCTCAACCCAAAATTAATCAAGGGTTTCATTCGCGCAGGAAAAAGCATGAGTACATCAAGAAATCGCCAGATCCCTACTTCCGAAAATTTGGCAAAGGAGGTAAAGAATCCATCAGCTTGTGGCGGTGCCTTTTGGCTACCACATGTCTTTGCCAAGGAGGATGTTTATTAAAAACAACAGCACCAAAGAGACTGACCACCGTGCAAGAAATCACTTGTGTGCTTTGCCGAAAGTGCGAGCCAAACCAAAAATCAACTGCCTCTGTGAGATGTGCCTCACGAAAGGTCAATGTGATATATGCGTCAATCCATCGGAATACACTTGCAACAGAAGATGGGAGGAAACTAAACGTCTGCATCCTGCTGTCTGCGGTCGAACAGGACAAAAGCAGCAATAGAAAAAACCACACCATTGTGCATCCAAATGCCAGGAAAAACACATGTTGGCTCTGGGCAGTCCAAGCGCAAATTGGAAATTGTGGCTCTTTGTTTCAGCCATGGATAGCAGAAGAAATAAGGTCCACAATAGAATTTACCACTGAGAGACAAGCTGGGAAACAAGATGGGAGACAAGTTTGGAGACAAACTGGGAGACAAACAGGGAGACAAACTGGGAGACAAGGGAAACAAGGAGACAATGGGGAGACAAGGGGGGACAAGCTGGGTAGGAAAGACGCGCTGCAAGGTTCCAGGCGGAAAGTATGTAAATTCAATTTCGAAAAGTCGAAAAACGAAAAGTCGAAAAGTGGAAAGGTTTCGTTTTGAATTCCGAAAGTCGCAAAGTCTAAAAGTAAGAAGGGGTTTGTTTTTAATGTCCAAAAGTCGAAAAACAAAAAGTCGAAAAGTGGAAAAGTCGAAACGTAAGAAGGGGTATATTTTAATTTCGAAAAGTCGAAAAGTCGAAAGGTGAGAGAGAAGAAGAAAAGTCGAAAAGTCGAAAAGTATACTTTTTGATTTTTCACTTTTTGATTGTTTGATTTTTTTTGCCGGATGCAGCCGAACATCCGCAGCTGAAAGTACAAAAATTAAACCGTGGAGTGTCGAGAGGGAAGAAGAAAAGTCTAAAAATCGAGAATCGAGAAGTATACTTTTCTACGCTACACAAAGTATTGGAAAGGTAAGAGGGGACCAGCAAAGGGGAAACTTACGCGATACCATTGCCAAGCGCCAACAAACCACGCGTCGTAGCGACAACACTGCCAACAACGAGACATGAGGCCATGACTGCAAACTGAAGTGAAAACTGACATCTGCAAATGTACAGCTGAGTGTGACATCTGAAACTCAATCGGTCCTAGCCCCTTTTTGCATGGCAGGTGGTGGTATCCCACGCACTGTTCCTCTTTGAAGCATGCGGCCTGCGCCACACAAGTCTTGTTGTGAAAACCACGTTCCATGGCAGTCGTAATGCCAAAAGAGGTGAACACATCACCTCGTAAACGAAACATATTTCAAGCAAGCCATTGTTCCATTGGGTTCATTGAGAACCCCCTTTCCTCCAAAGTGCGTGAGCATGGTGCCGCAACTCAACGGATGGGTCGGGCGGGACCTCAAACTGATTTTGAAGCCAGAGCTTCTTGTGACGAACATGTATCGTATCGATCCCACAGGTCGACATCTGAAAATGTATTGAAGCATACGCGAAAGAGATTCCAGTGAATAACAAATCCAGAACTGTTTCAAAGCAAGCAACTGTAAACCCACTGACGTTGCAAACTGCTTCGAAGTTTCCAAAGGAGTTTCCGACAAGCAGAAATGAAAAGCCAGCAACTGAAAGATTCAAGTTGATTCACAAGACATCAGTCAGCAACAAAGTTCCCAAGCTGAAACATTCATCGTTGAATACCAGTTGCGACCAAGTCCAGTTGTTGAAGGCATTGCTAACCATTGAACCCACAGAACCAGAAACTGAACAAGCACAATCTAGAAACCTTCAGCTCAGTGATCCCCACCCTCCCACCTGGCCAATACTTGGTTTCACATAGACGCACTGAGCAAGCTCAGTGATGCCTACGCTACACAAAGGTAAGAGGGGACCAGCAAAGGGGAAACTTACGCGATACCATTGCCAAGCGCCAACAAACCACGCGTCGTAACGACAACACTGCCAACAACGAGACATGAGGCCATGACTGCAAACTTGATTGATTGGCAGCGCCCTTTTGATCCTCGCAAAAAAACGCCTACGGTAACATCCATGTACTCAACATGCAACTGCAACTAAACTGACATGTATGGGTTCGACATGTCTGCGACTAAATCCAAATTGAACCGCGTTTGTACTGCAAACAACTGGATATGCTATGGAGTGAAATTCCATTCACCCCGCCTCAGATGCGACTTTTCAAGTCAGCAGCTGAAACATTTATTGAAATCTACTAAGGCTATCTCCAAAGCCTTCACGGCAAAAAGGGCAGTAGATTCTTCCTTCTTGGGTGCATGTTTGAAAAACTCTGTACATCTCTCAAGACTTCTTTTAAGTCTCATCTACATCGGTATACATCATTCCATGCGCTTCTCTGATCTGTCCCTCAATCTGTGCCATCATCAAAGAGTCGTTGTGCACCTGTGTACGTTCCCAACCAGCTTCTAAGCGTTCTACTCGGGCTTGAAGCACAGCATTGGTCTCCAGCATAGATTGCCTCAACTCAGGCGACAGGTGGGAGGTAGATACCACAGGATCAGTAGTCAGAGAAGATTCGGATCATTCTTCTGCTCCATCGTGTTCATCAGTCCAAGGCGGTCCATAGTGAATGTGACGCCAATACTCGTCATCTGAAACTTCATACATCTCACTATCTAAAGACGGCGACGTTTCTCTTGCAGGGTTTCAGCTTTTCCTTCATATATTCCCCAACCCATTTTATACTCAAGTATATCCAAAACTTGATGCAACTTTTGGTCCATGCCTGTGGCGAAGTTCTCGCCTCTCGCAACTCCAAGTGCAAAACGCAAGTAGAAGCAAACAGCCAATGCACCACAGAGCAGCGTAAGCAGGGTTGCTATCATCACACTCTTGTAGTCCATGAAGCTTGAAGCTGGGCTGGAGTCAGCTGAAACTGCATCGGTAGAAAATGCCATAGCCATTTCCGAAGGACTCAAGGCGAGAAGGAGGATTCTGAGGAGTTGCTTGGGGGCGCTATATCCTTGTTCTTTAAGAAGTCGAATACTGGCCTTCATGTTGTCCTGTTCTTGTATCTTGTCATAGGCATTCATGCCAACAGACTCAGAAGTGTCCATGTTGTATACTTTGCACAAACACATGAGGTATTCCATTCTATCTTTTGCTAACCGTTTGGTCCCCAGGTCTGCAGGGTTTTCACGGCTAGGAACTCTTGAGGGAATCAAACCTTTCTCTTTCACTCTTTGCTGCATCCACAAAACACGAACACTGATATGTCTAATACGTCCCACTCCAGAACGTAGAAAAAAGGATCTGCCTGCCGAGTTGTCCATCTTGATGAAGGTGACCACTTTGTCCTCTCCTCCAACAATGAAACACAGGCAGTATTCCAACAGTACACCATCGCAGCATGCGCTAGTTGCTGCATAAATTTCAGCTTCTGCTGAAGAGAGTGCTATCGCTTTCTGTGATCGTGAACTTGAATACAGTAAGTTCCCAAATAGGAATATGAATCCAGAAGAAACTGATTTCCTGGTTGAGCGGTGTTTCGCCCAATCACTGTCAGAAAAGACCTCCAACGTGTAGTCCTCAGGGGTGTAGTGCAAAAGTCCATGGTGACCTTTGTAAGTCGGAATAAGACAGTTTTCCATGCATCCCAACAAATACATACACAAGTGTCGCAAGCATGCAAAAGAGTTCACTGTGGGCTTCGACATTGACTGCGACAACGCACGTATGCTGTATTGACATTCGATGTAGTCACTGGAGATATACAAAAGAATACCAACACATGATCTATATATCTTTGCATATTGGGCATCCAACTCTTTGGAGTTGTCGGGTTCATCCAACAGTGGGTGGCCAGGTGTCTTTGGCATCAGGCCGCGTTTGATCTTCAAAAGCTCAAACAGTTTCTCAAGGTGTTTTGGGTGGCTTTGTATCGCTAGTTGGTCTGGGGTGACCATCACATGTTTTCTCTTCAAGAACGTAAGTTCATCACCCTCTTTGCAAACTACATCCAACGATATCTTGTACTTGGCACGCAAGGCTGGTACCAACGTGTTGTTCAGGTAGTTCTATTTCACCAAGCAAAGAACATCATCGACATGTAGCAGCAAGGCGCATTCTGAGTTTTCAGCTCGAAGTATGCAGGGGTATGCATCACAAGGGGTGATTCTCAGCTCATCACGCAAGAAACTGCTAAAAGCATCGTGCCACATCTGCGACCCATTCCTCTGGCCTGGTAGCACACGGCCAAGGACAAACTCCGTCGTGGCACCTGAAGCATCAACGCATCTAACCTGTGTAAGTTCTTCTTGAGGAACCATTAGAAAAGCATCACCAACATCTATTGAGCATAGCACATAGCCATCAGTCTTCCACTTCATGAAGAGCGTAGGCAGTAACCTTGTTGTGATCACTGAAGATGCTGGTGAAAATAAATCTTGTCTATCTGGACTCAACCAAGCAAACTCACGTGCTACGTATCGCGATCGACGTAGCCACACTCTTTCTCCATCTATATGTTTATCTCTCCAGGCTCTCACCATCCTTGTTGTCAGTCTCTTGGGCGTTTGACCTTCGTAGTCATAGCCATCGGCAGGAAGTAAGACTCCCATTGTTTTCAACCTGGAGATTTCAAGGTGATCAGCCATGGTGTCAATTCGAAGTAGTTCACTTTCACTAAGCTGAGGTTCGGCAGTGGAATAAGGAAAACAAAGTTGTTTCAACAAAGCAGCATCACTGACATCATCACTTTTGTTGTTCAGCTCTTTCGTCCAACGAAAAGTCGTAGGCTTCCAACTCATCAACCTCACAATCATCAAATGTTGTGGGGTGCTCAGCATCCTCGTGCTCAAAGAAAGCTAGTATTCTGGCTTGTTTCACATGCTCCATCCAATGGAGTTGAAGGAACTTGCAGTCCAACTGCACTTGGAAGGGACCCCGCCTCAGCAGCTTGTCCCATAGTCTCATCCAGCGCATCACCTTCCAAAGCTGGTACGCCAGAAACTGGAGCAGGCAAAACCCTAGGTCTGTGTGGCGCCTCATCCGGAGTAGGCGGCACATTTCTAACTGCTTCTGCATCTTCATCCCTGAGAGGAGCTGAAACAAAAGGAGCTGGTGTTGGTGGAGCAATTCCCTTGGCCAAAATCAACTGAGAACCTAAAGAGGCATATGAAAATTGCCAAGGGCAAGTCTCCACCTGACTCATCATCTCACCATTCCGCGCATTTGGAAACCTCCTGATACTACGTGTCACAAACAGTTGGTTGTTGCCAGGAACTGCAACGATGTTTACATCATTGTTGATTGTTTTCCCAAGCCAAATGCCTTTCGTCCACTGTGGGGCTCCTTTGGCTGACTGTCGTAGGTATCCTAAGACACACTCACCAAACACGGCTACTCGACCACTGTAAGTTCTATCTGCACAAAGTTCATAAGCAGTATGACCTTGTTTCACAACGTACCTGTTTTGCAACCATGCCGCATGAAGGAGTGCCCATGAATACAAAGGGTGTTGACATCCAATTGTACCTTCTGGGATTCCACAGCCACGTTCCAGTTGCTGTATCAGCAAATTGGCCTGACGTCAAAGCAGCTTCACTGTGACTTCTTCTCTGAGCCCCAGAGGCACGCTCAGCGGCCATCTCATCTTCAAGATCTTGCACGGATTGTTCTGCTTCCCTTTTCATGCCTGAACCTTCAGTGTCCATGGCTGGAACAACCTGATCTGAACCTGCGCCGACCGGAGCCGGGCTTGTTTCGGTCTCAACCTCCATATCTTGAACCTCAAGTCTTGGTCTTGCAACATTAGGCACAACAGCAGGAGTTGCAACGGGAGTTTCACTCGCCTCAAATGCAGCTCTCTTTATTTCCCCCACAAAACCAGGATCGATTGAAACCATCCCATGAAGGTGGTGGAAGTTTCGATTGTCAAATTAATACCCATATAATTAGATATTAATTTTCAAGACGCACAGTCGTGATGTACAGTAAGTAGAATTTATGTAAGTATATCATTTACATAAATAAAACTTACTAAAAAAAACGCAGTTGCCGACTCTTCGAAAATGAGAAACAAGTGCACCACACTCGGACTTATTATTGATTTCCTTTTTGCTTCCAGTAATTGCACTGTCGGGGGTCTAATCCAAAGCCGGTCGTGGTTCCAGCTGAGCTTGTCTTTGGTGCATTGGATGGGCCCTGATTCCATCATTGTCAAACGTTGACACAAAGTGATTTGATGCTAAGTGTCAGAGCACCCGATGATTCCCCAATTTTTGGGTGGGAGTGAAGAACGGGGTGGGTGAAAAAATTGCCCTTATTTAAAAGGGACTCCCGCCCTCCCACCACTTGATTGGGAAAAAGCCACAGCAATACAAATGATGATGTGACGTGTGAAGGATGTGGTTGTCTCCAATGGATTGTTGAATGCCACATCGAAGAATTAAAATTGAAATGGGAAGTTGAACGCCAAGTTGTTTGCGTCACTACATTTGGTTGGATGTTTCAACCCTTCACAAACTTTGTTTACCACCGAAAAGGGGGATGATTCGTTTTGATCCTTATTTGTGAGGCTTCACAAATTTTTGTTTGGAGAAATAAGGCTTTCATCTTTTTTCAAAAGAGTGACATCTTATTTCCCCCACAAAACCAGGATCGATTGAAACCATCCCAAGAAGGTGGTGGAAGTTTCGATTGTCAAATTAATACCCATATAATTAGATATTAATTTTCAAGACGCACAGTCGTGATGTACAGTAAGTAGAATTTATGTAAGTATATCATTTACATAAATAAAACTTACTAAAAAAAAAGCAGTTGCCGACTCTTCGAAAATGAGAAACAAGTGCACCACACTCGGACTTATTATTGATTTCCTTTTTGCTTCCAGTAATTGCACTGTCGGGGGTCTAATCCAAAGCCGGTCGTGGTTCCAGCTGAGCTTGTCTTTGGTGCATTGGATGGGCCCTGATTCCATCATTGTCAAACGTTGACACAAAGTGATTTGATGCTAAGTGTCACACCCGATGATTCCCCACTGCGACTAGTGCTCTGGCAGGACCAACTCTGCAAGCTCTCGACTAGGCTTGCTGCTTAAGCCGAGGTGTTTCGAAGCACACCCTCTAAAGTTCTTCCGCGGGTTGCTGTGGCTTGCAAATCCCTCGAACTATGAAGGGGAATGGCAGGACTGATGCAGACCTTTCAATGTCGCGTGGACATGTCGGACAAGCCCCAATGGGATGGTTGATCTGCTGGATTGCCGGTTGGCAAGTCCTATAAGCCAGCCAGAAAAACGGCATTTGCATTCAAAATTTACATATTCATCACAAAATTTGTACCCAGGGAAGTCGAAGAGCTCGCAGAACGAAAACTGATCTCGATGCAACGCTGTCCGAACAATAGACTATTGTGCTTCCGTGAAAAATCTTAACCTCGCTCTGATGCAACGTCCCTTGCTTTGTTCGAGCTCATATACGGAAAATTTAAATAGGTTGAGCCACAAATTGATTTGCAATATAGATTTGCAGCATACAGCTGAAAGATCGTTCCCTTCATGGAAGGGTCCTTCAGGTGTAGGGTGCAAACCAAACTCCTTTACCCCTTGTTGAAATCCATCGGCAAAATGGACAACGTAGGAGGCAGAAGCAACGGGGTGTAGTCTGTTCCCCTGGCTACGCCCATATTCCAGCAAGCGTCCAGGAGCAAATGGTCTACACCCAGCCCACGGGGCAAACGTGCATCCAGCGAAGTTCTTCATACAGGCCAAGACCGGACATTCAAAATAAGGCAGTCAGCACCGTGTCTCCTGACCAACACTGGAAGACTTGCATCTGTCGAGGGGCAAGGCATGGCTCCAGACTGCTTCAGCGGAATGCCACCGATGCTCTCCGCCAGACGACGACCCAAGTCCATGAGCGGCCTTTTTGGGTCGGTCTTCCAGAGTAGCTCTCTGGGAGGTTTCCTCGAATCGGGACATACCGCCGGGACAAACCGCACGGCTATAAGCATCTGTAACGGAGAAGCCAAACCATCGTTCGAACCGTAATCCCACTGAAACGATGCCACACTCAATTGTAAACAAATCGTCCAACTGCAAGGTTGTCCTATGTAATGGCAAAAGGGAAGTCGGAAGCCGTAGTTCAACACGTGGTCCACTGAAATTGTCACGCCAACAATTGCAATGAAAAGTTTGAAGGCCCTCGTTTCATCAACGTGGCACAGCTGTGCGGTTCGACCGTCAGGGGTCGGCCACTCCTTATTCCAATAGGTTTCAAAGGGAAACCTGGAAACCACCGCGGCTACGCGTTACTGCAACACAACCAAATTTAAAAGTTAAACAAACCGCACAGAAAAGTGTACATATATTATTCCGTACTTATATATTAAGTACAATATACACACACGTGCAAAACATGGAAAACAAAATGATTGCCGACGAACGAGGGGATCAAACGCAACTCCTTTTTTCATCTGTGGGGAACGCTGCTTCGAGATCCGTTGTAATAACGGTAGGGTTAGGCATCCCCCGTCCCCCGGGTTGGGAAAGAAAAACGTGGATAAGACCACAGTTTTTGGGTGGGTGAACAAAATTTCGTGGGGGATGCCACTTGAGACCAAAATGCCCACATGTAAGATAGATGTCACATTGATAAGAACAGATCCTTGCCAACGAACAGCACGTCACCTTGAAACATCAAAAGTTTCACACTGATAAGAACAGAAGACTGCCAAGTTCCAGAAGGCACAGGTTCTGTAAACGACATCACATTACTGGACATTTGGTTTTAAATAAGAAAAAGGTTTGTTGCAGTAACCCTCGCGTACCCTCCTACGCGACGCGCAATGCTCGGAAGTTTAGAGGTTGATATTTCCAGGTTACCCAAAAAGTCTTTGAACACCAAGTGTCCAAAGACAGAGAAACCTTAAGGAATAAAGGGTTCATCCTTACTTCGTTCCTCAGACGGAGGGGACCCTTATTCCAATAGGTTTCAAAGGGAAACCTGGAAACCACCGCGGCTACGTGTTACTGCAACACAACCAAATTTAAAAGTTAAACAAACCGCACAGAAAAGTGTACATATTATTCCGTACTTATATATTAAGTACAATATACATACACGTGCAAAACATGGAAAACAAAATGATTGCCGACGAACGAGGGGATCAAACGCAACTCCTTTTTTCATCTGTGGGGAACGCTGCTTCGAGATCCGTTGTAATCCCCACTATGGACCACAGCTCGCAAGCACGTCCATCCAGTCCACGGAGAAAAAGGTGCTCCCAAGTTTCGTCAAGGTATCAAAGTTTCCACGGCTAGGGTCGTCAGCCAAGTTGCTAACGCTCGGTACCCTTGCATACCAGGATTTCGTTCCCAAGTGGTATTCCGAATCCATTATCCTGGCAGCCACATGTTTTGCAACGGCAGTTTCACCACTCCCTCTCAAGAGCGCTAACCTGACTGATTCATTGTCTATGTAATGAACGACTTGGCATCCGCGAATGAGGTTTCCCCACAGTCTAAAAGAGACTAGGACGGGAATCATTTCTAGCTCATGTATCGGATGCTTAGAGGCACGCAAAAGGTGGCGCATCACCTCCGGGGTCGCGTTGCAACCAAAATGATGAACCACTCGGTGATTGGGTGCTATCAGAACACCGCCAATGCTCCCGGTGGTGGATCCATCTTCACAGGCACCATCCGTGAAGATTAACCAGGTTGAAAGGGTGTTGATTCCGAGAGGTACAGGCTTTGCGGAATCCAACCGGGCAAGCAATTTCTGAACGACTAAAATTTCAAATTCATCCAACACGCATGACGTCCTTCCAAGACGACAAAGGTTTCCAAATTCCTTCAAATCAAGGTTTGCAATTCTTCCAAAACGTAGCATTCAAAGAAAATCATCCTTCCCCTCACTCTCTCGGCTTCCTTGGTGGACAACTGTCCATTACTGACGATGTCTCTCAAACATTGTTTTAGTTCCGTGATCCTCTCATCAGTGTGACCCACCGAGAAGCGCAGGGAGGGTGCCTCGACCATGTTGACCATCAAACCCAACATCCTAAAAACGTCACTGAAAGGTGGTGCTTTGGACCCATCTTTGGCGTACTGTAAACCAATCAACTCAAAAAGTGAAGAGATTGCCCAGTGGGTGTTGGAAGCAAGTTCAGGCCTTGTAAGGGATGAATAATCATCAAAATAAGCACTCCATGCAACGCCCATTCCAAAAACTCCGATCCACCAAATTGCAAAGGAGACACGCAAGAAACCAGCTACCGATCCAATTGCCCCGAAGGGCAGGGCATTTAGCCCCAGCAGTACCGGGTCTTTGGCCCCGGGTTTGTTCACTGCAATACGCACGAAATCTCTGTCATGGGAGCACAATCCAAACTGCTTATAGGCCGATTTCAAGTCGTATGTCCTCCCAAGTACTTTGCAGTGTTGCCCTTTCGAGCACTTGAAACTATGATCCAGCATTCCACATAGTTGATCTATTGTATGTAAGGAAAACGTCTCCTTGGTACCCACCGTCAAGTTCAAGCCACAAACCGTACAGTCATCTATGACTCTAGTTTTTCCTCCCTGTCGTATCCCAAATCTCCGCGCAACCGACTTCCCAGTCCAGTCGGAGGTGGTGTCTTCCCAAATCCAATCCTGCTCTATCTCATGCTCAGTTTCACCCCAGGTGTCCTGTTCGAGCACGCTCTCCTGTCGGATGCTCATTTGTTGCATGACTTTTTCATTAAAGGAGTTCGAGGATTGCTTCAACGCATCAACAGTCAGTGTAGGGTTTCTCACCTTGCGCGGGAAGAGATTAGAGTCGGGCATCCAACCACTGAGCTTGAACCCATTGCAGAGGTCATGTAAAAGATCTTTATCTGGAAAACCCAAGTCAGCAAGCATAACACCCAGTAGATGAAGCCTTTTCCCGTTCATCAACTTCCGGATGTGCGGCGGCATCTTGAGTCTCAGTTTAAGCTCTTCTGCTTTGGATGTCTTTGCAAGCTGAGTGTACTTCTTGATGAAGTCAATGCGCCGACATGCCAACAAGTGCGGTGGTCTATGAAAATTATCCATGAGCACTTCATGCATTGTGGGGTCAACATGCCTTTCCAGGTCTTTGGGGTGTCCTGCATCAATTGCCTTTTCCAACAAGGCCATAGGGTCGTGTGGGACCCCCACATGGTGACACTCCACTGTCTGATCTTTTGAGATGTCAATCTCCGAAATTTCCAGAAAAACGCATTCACCACGGAATTGTTCCGCCCGAAAAGTTCCCCAGGTCCAAAGTCTGCGAGACAATATTTTTGCTCCTTTGGGAAAAAGTGTGAGCACTTGAGCGCCAAGATCCACATGTTGTGCAGGGGTGACCACATATGTGTAGTGGGAGAATTCTGGTACCAGTGGACGCAACTTCGTGGATCTGGGCAGCGCCTCAAAAATATATCTATTCATTAAAGAAAAATCCTTGTCAGACATTTGCTCTTCCAAAGTGGCATGCATGATGGCTCCCAAACGTTGAGCCACGTCCAAGACCAAGTTGATAATTCTAGTACAAAGAAGCCAGGGATATGCTGCCTCTTCGGCTGTGGGAAAAACCAAGCGGCCATCTCGAATCTTTGGTCTCCAGCTTTGGTGCTGATGCTGGCCATCACAAAACATTTGAAGTGGTTGCATCCAATCCTTGTTGCTCCAAAAGGAAGTGAGCTTGTCGCGGGAGCCACCGTGGCAACAGTTATGGAAGTCCGTCATGTAACCACCTAAAATTGTGAGAAATCTCTGCGCAAATGAAGTCTTCCAGTAAAGACTGTTAGTGGGATTCTCCACAACAACGCAAATATCCAAGCCTGCTGCAAAAAGAATCAGTTTTGTAATTCCTTCATATAGTTGATTTGCCAATTCGGTCTTAAGCTTGTCAAGGCCTTCGAGGTTGTCCAATCCGTCTGGTTGCAAATCACTACGAAGTGGGGCTGGTGCTTTGCGCCCTCTGAGCAAAGAGCTTTTGATTGGCCTCCCCCTGGCTCTGCTTGCTGTCCCGCAAGGAGGTGCAATGAAAATCATCAAAATTCTGCTTTTCTCTGCCTCTACAATATCGAGGAGCAACTGGAGCTGTGACGCTACAGTTAAGTCCAGAACCATGATATCAATTCCACAACTGCGTTCAGTTACTTTGTCAACGGCTAAACCTCTGAGTCCCAGCTTTCTGCACGTCTTTGTCAGCCTAGCCGACCCAGCGCAAACCTCGATAACCAATAACTCTTCCATGGAAACACCTGAAAATTTATGAACTGGTGGACGCGTCTCACTGTCCACTGTGCTTGGAGGTTCGGTCGCATTCTGCGACTCAGCAAAATTCGATGCTTGAGGCTGCAAAAGGGTGTCATCAACTTCGGAGACACTTGAAAAAGGCCTCTTGTGCAACCTTCGATCTGCTTGTAGTCACGAAGGCTTTGATCTGCAAGTAGTCACGCTATGCCCAGGTTTATGGCAATGAGCACAGACATGAAAACCTCTCATGCACTTTGCTGGTGTCCCTGATGTTGTGTTTGAACAACCAGCCGACAAATTGTAGCTCCAACAGATGTTACCCTTGCCTTCAAGACGCAAAGTGTACTTCTTCAGCTCTTCAGGACAGTTTTTCTCAGCTCTAGTCACCTTCCGTTTCTTGTTGGGGTTGTTCTTTGGAGCTGCTGCATTCTTAGGTGCAGGAGTTGCCTTAGGAGCTGCTACTGGTCTGCTTGAGGAAGGCAAAGGGAGGACAAACATGGTGACCCTTGGATCTGTTGTAAGCCTCTTGAAATCATCATTGAGCACCGGCACATCGTTGGATGGTCTCAGTGACTTGGTCTGCTGTTGCGCCAGAAGCGTCCATAGCTCCTTGTCTGCACGCACAACCTGTTCCAGCTTTATTGTACCAAAACCAGAAGGGACCTCTTTCGTAATGGATTGCAAAAGCCACTGAACCCACTCCTCGTGATAAACCCAGTCAAGAAGTCTGCACTGATCCATGGCAATGCCACGGCGCTGTAGCGCCCACTGCGGCTTCAGTTCCGACCCCACGTCGGCTACGGTCGCAACAGGAACCTGCGCCACCTTCAAGGTAGCCTGCTCGATTTGCAACGTGGATGGGTTGGGCTTGATGTTGGCTTGGACCTCGTCATCCCTTTTGGAACATTTTGATGGGGCCACCCAAGTCAGCACTCCCGTCTCTACCATGGCATTCGTCAAGTCCAAGAGTTGGTGGCTGGGAGAAAGTTCTCCGACAATCCTAAGCCCAGCCAATCTTTTTGACTGTATCTCCAACCTCGATTGCTTCTCCGCTGCTGGCAGCCTCTTGCTGAGACTAGTTGGATCCGAGCTATCTGACTTCACCTGCTCGTTGATGCTGGCTACCATGAGGGTGGTGGATTCGAAGTGCAACTTTCTGAGAAGGGCTAATTGGCCGATGGTAGGTGTACCATAGACCTTGTTGCCAAGTTCCTCAAACTGTTCGTCCGTTGGCGCCTTTTGGGGCGTCCCAAGTGTAAACGCCAACGTGCTAAAATCTTTGATTCCCAGTCTGTCAAGCCCATTAAAGAGCTCGTCACCATTCCTCAGCTCTTTGCACTTCCTCTCAAAGGCAGCTTCACTGTCTATGATGCTCATGGCTTGCAAGGCAGCTACAAATTTAAGAAATTCCAAGTACCGATAAAACATTTGACGGACTGTCACATGCTCATGTTCCTAGTCATTCAGATTTAATCTGATAGGAAGGTAACATAACATGATCAAAACAAGATTTGATGTGTGGGTGAATGATCCAGAATCATTGCACACGCTCCACAACAAAAGCTCCAAACTGCGGTACGGACAAAGACTGGTTGGTGAGCTGCAGGACGTACATGCCGGCTCTCCCATGAAATAGAAAATGAAGGTTCTCAAAGATGAAATGATGTCAAAAGTTTTCATGGCAACAAGAGGTTGCTGCACTCTGAAAAACCAACATCGCACTCACTCTTTGGAGAAGCAAATGTGCAAACGTTGACATGGTTGTGTTCATGGCAACATGTGTGTTGTCGCACTCTGAAACTCCAAACATTAACACGTGAGATGTCTGAATGAACACAATGTGCGTGTCACTCTTCAGACCAAGAAGTGAATATGTCTCATTCCCAGAGGGTTGACTTTTCACTCTTTCACGGCAGCTGCACACTGTCGACACACTGGAGTGTCATACCTGATTGACATGTCCTCCTTCGAGTGCAAGGGCCCTATGTACCTATTGCACATGAAGACACGTTTATAGTCAGGCCTGGTGAGGTGGAGCGTCTTCATCTTTCGATGCTGCCAGAAAACGTAGCCAGCCGGTGGCTCAGGTGGTTTAAAAACCCTCGAGTTTGCCTTTGGAAACTCCTCGGAACTCTCATCCGAGGAACTTGACTGAGCCTCTTCTCCTTCTGAAAGGACTTCGGGCTTTGGGTCAGTCAAGTCAACCACGAGGGCCTCACTTGTAGAAGGTTTTTCACTCTCAGCTAGAAACCGGCCGCTCCTTGTTGAATCTGGTCTAAACGATCCATCTCTGATGGCATGTAAAACGCGCTCCAACTCCAGCAAAGGTTGTGCAGCTGCGTCACGACTATACGTGTGCAGCATCTTGAAACCACCAACATGGTATGCCAACTGCAACCTTGTCTCTGCAGACAAACCAAACTTCGCTGCATAAGAGAGAGTTGTTGCTTTCATGCTATGCGCTGAGAGTCGCCTCTCCTTCAGTTGCTCCTTGGTTCCATGCAAAAGCTTTCGCAACCAAGCACCAGCCTCTGTAGCTGAGAGAGGTCGCTTCGTTGCCCCTCCATCACTTGCAGGGGCAGGCATCAAGGCATGGGATGGAGGAGGTTTGATTCCCAACGCGTCTCGCACAGTAAACCATCTATCGACCCAAGGCTCTTCCACCACACCAACTGCTGGTGCTACAAGTGGCAGTAAACGATGGCGGTACAGGTTGGCATGCATGGTCTTGTGGACACTTGCAGCAGCTTCCAAGTATCTTGTCACTCCAGTGTCATCTCTGTCCGGGTAGAGTTGACTGCTGTGCATTGCATCTGCCCATCTTGCTCTTGCATACACAACAAAAAGTACAGCACCTGCAAAAACTGAGTTCCAGTCGCCCTGGGTCCAAAGGACCGCATGCAGCTTTGTCAACTCTTCGACGGTCAAAGGAGATGCCTGGACAACAGCCATGGGAACTGCTGGAACTGAACATCCATGCAACCTTTTGCTCATGACCACTGGCTTCAATTCTTCCATTGAAAAAGTGTACAAGCAGAAAGCCAAAGCTTCAAGGTAGCTCTTCAACCTGGATGGCGGTGCACCATGGTCACGTTCAAATTGGAAAAACCTGTAAATTGTTTCCTCATTGCACGGGAAATTTCCTGGTCCCAGATGGTTGCAAATCTTCTCAATGGCCCTGACTCGTTTCAACAAAGTTCCAGGGGCTTTGCCACGGAAAACATCTGCTAAAACTGTCAGTTTTTTCAGGTCATCACCCTCTGCGGCCAACTGCATCCAGACCACTGTGGTCTGCTGGAACGATGTCACAACCATCATCCATCTCTTCAAGGCAATTTGGAGCAAAGATTCACGTTCCTCTTCCCAGGTTTGGTCTGTCATGTGTTTAACAACGTCTGAATAACTGTCACATGCAGTCACACTGACTGACTGCTTGAGGGCTCGGCTGCAACTTGCTATCTGCTCAATCCAGCTGTCCACAAAAGGCGCTTGGGCAGGTTTGCAAAGGTCAAGCTCACAGAAGTCGGTTTTGATTAGAATACCATTTCCAAAAATGGCTGACCAAACCCCCTCTTCCCAGATCGGCTTCGGCACCATGGAAGGAAGTGACATCAATGCCGTGGAAATGCAAGCATCCAAATTAACATCCAAAAAATTTTGTTGAGGTCCAGGCTCAGCAACTTCTTCGAATGGACCTCCACGCAATGCTGAGCTCAACACCTGCTGCTGTGCACAAAATGCGGCAGTTTCTGAACCTACATCGGTAGGACTTGGTTCGAATCCGAAGTCATCAATGCCGGGATCCTGAAACGTTTCAAAATTGTCCTGCTGAACAAGTTCAACAAAAGAAAATTCACGTGGCTCATCGACGTTTTCGTTGAAACCTGTAAGCTCACCACTCGAGGCATCCATACCACGTTGCTGTGGCATCAAAAGAAATGCATCACCACTGTCAAAATTGAAATTCAAACTCGATTCAGTTACAGCTGAAGCTGAGGACAGACCCGGTGTACCCCCCTGTGCAAACTGTCTGGCCGAAACAGAAAAACTTGCATCGGGATGTACTGCATCATTGGTTGTCTTGGGTCTTTTTGCAGTCTGAGGGCGGGACTGCTGATTGGATTGGTCGTCCATGAGATATCAACAAAGTCTGCAATTGGCCCTGTATGATATTGAGCTGTTGTTGTAACGCCTCAACACTGGTTTGGAGTTGTTGCAACTGCCGGGCAAAACGAAGTTGATGGCTCACCACGTTGTGCAAGATTGCTTCGTGCGTGGTGTCACTGGAGCTATCACTCATCCGAAACAGGAAACAACAGCCAAAACAGGACTGAAAGACCTGAGAAAAATCCTAGGACAAAGCTGCAGCAAACTGAAATCGAAAATGAAGGTCTGGACGGATGGCCCAAGACAATGCAGGAAGACGTAGCGAGGGCGCCACGATGTCCAGGAGTGCCACGTCTCTGCATGAAGCGGTGAACAAAATTTCGTGGGGGATGCCACTTGAGACCAAAATGCCCACATGTAAGATAGATGTCACATTGATAAGAACAGATCCTTGCCAACGAACAGCACGTCACCTTGAAACATCAAAAGTTTCACACTGATAAGAACAGAAGACTGCCAAGTTCCAGAAGGCACAGGTTCTGTAAACGACATCACATTACTGGACATTTGGTTTTAAATAAGAAAAAGGTTTGTTGCAGTAACCCTCGCGTACCCTCCTACGCGACGCGCAACGCTCGGAAGTTTAGAGGTTGATATTTCCAGGTTACCCAAAAAGTCTTTGAACACCAAGTGTCCAAAGACAGAGAAACCTTAAGGAATAAAGGGTTCATCCTTACTTCGTTCCTCAGACGGAGGGGGCCCAAGTCACCTCAATGTGGGGTGATTGCTTTTCGGAGCAGAGCTGAAGGGAAAAGATTGCCCTCCAATCATGGGGCAGCCCTTTCCTTCAGCGAGTACCTTGTGCCCGCTCCAAGTTCTCCAACCTGGTGCGGAGGCTGTTCACCTCGTCGGAGAGTTGTTGAATGCGACGGTCTTGCTGAGCCCGGTCTGTCTCACAACTGTCAAAAAATTCCCAGGAGGAAATATGCCTGATGAAGAATACTTTGTAATCCCTCGCGTCGTCCTTGTCGGAGCTCTTCACATGGCAGGATTTCAGGCCTTCTTCGATGGCTCCGGCCAAATCCTCTGACCAGATTTGTATTGACATCTTCAAAGGAAGGTCACCCATCTTTGTGGTCATTGGGAGTGGTTTTCTCGATTGAAAAGAGTAAACTCGAATCTCGCTTGACCTCTTGTTAGAGATCCCGGTGAGGAACTGCGACAATTGGAGTCCGTCCTCAGCAGCGACCCTAAAACCCGAGTGTCTGTGGGGTGTGGGTTCCGAATCTTCGCTGTCAACATCCAGGTTCTCTCGGGGCGTCAGCATGGTGAAACGACTTCCTCGAGCTTGGTCCGGACATTCACAACGCCTAGAGCTGCGAGCCCGCATTTAATAGAAGAGAAGCTGGGTGTTAATGTGACGACACATCACAACAGGGCCATTCCGGATTCCAGGGTATACCTGAGTTACTGTGTGACACTTGAGTCGCCTGTCAATCAAAAAACTGTTGAATACAAAACCAGGCAACAAAACATGGAATTACCCACAGGATTAAGTGTCCGAGCAAGTTGCAAACCTGCCTGTGCAAACATGCTACCCGTTCCTTTAATGGGAGGTGAATTTCAATTCGAGGATTAGACCCAATGAAAAGATCGGGTTCAATGTTTAACACCAAACTATCCAAACAGATGATTTGAGTAACCGTAAAAATTCACATTGAGAACAAAGTTCACATTGGGAAGCCCTCGAGGGTCCAAGATCCAAAATTTAAAGGCGCTAATCAATGAATCCAATGGTTTCTGAAATGCTTGGATGCTTTCAGGGTCTTAGATCCAAGTAATGGCGCCCTACGTTGGATCCCATGGTTGCCTGAGATTCTTGAGTTGCCTTCAGGCGTCCCGACTGACCCCCGAGTAAACTGACGGTTGAAGTGTTGAAGGCAAACTTTCTCTGGACTACATGATTGTCCTGCTTTGAGGTTTGTACCTTCCTGAGTGATACACTGCATTGTCACGGCCCGAAAAAATACGAAGGGAAGCCGAAAATGGCCAGCACATTGTGAAACCTGGAAATTGTACCATGAAATCGTCTCGCTGTTAAGCACAAATAAACTTCCTGAGTCGACCATAAATGCCGGTCTGCATATAGACATGAGGAAGGTTAAAATGTCCACCTCCCCGTCGAGTTCGATGTCCGCCGACAGATGTGATGCGTCCAAATTCGCGTCCTCTAGGAGGGCGATTTGTAAGGCTTGGCACACCAAATAGACCTGCGATTTTTCGCCTTCCAGAATGATCATCTTGTTGAGCTTTTGAAGTTGGTCCAGTGCATTCGACAAGAAAAGCTTGTGTTTCCTAATGACCCTGCTTCTGTTCCTCGCTCAAACAAAAGTTTGTCAGTAGCCGCCAGGTAAACAATAGTGGTGGCCAAGTCGGCATAACCTGGAAAAGCAAAAATCCTGTGACCCTCGAGAACCATAAGGATCCTTTAACATAAAATTTTAAATATATTTAAATTTTAAATGCATATTTAAATTTTAAAAATTTAAATATATTGAAATTTTATTTTTAAATATATTTAAATTAAATTTAAATATCGATATTTAAAATTTAAATATTTTTCTAAATTACAATTCAATAAAAATGAAAATACGGTTTTAAATTGAATAAACTTGAAAAATGATTCAGATATCTAAACGATAATTTCCATTTAAATATCATTCTAAACAAGAAAAAATAAAGCAAAATAATAGATTTAAATCAAATATAAATTGAAAGAATTCACATCTAAACGATATATTTCAGTTTAAATATTATTTCAAGTTATTATATAATAACAATACAGATATAAAAAGAAATTAAATATTTCAATCAAAAAATATTCATATATCTAAACGGTATGTAAATTGAAACCTTTTATTATATAGTAAAACGTTAAATATAATTTATTCACATGAACATTATGTCAATTTAAATATTATTAGAAATTTCATTCTTTAAAGGTTAAAATCTAAAATTAAATAAATATAAATTATATCTATTCATATATCTAAAATGATTTTTCGAATTAAACGCTCAAAACTCTCAAAATAAAACTGCTATATACGACTCTCAAAACCCTCAAAAATAAACTTGTTGGGACTCTCGAAACCCTCAAAACTCCAAACTCTCAAAACTCAAAACTAGAATTGCATCGCCTTGGCATTCTGTTGATTCAACTGCATGCCAGTTTGGCGGACCACGCCTGGTCACTTTGACCTGCGTCATAATGCTGTGATACAGCGGAATAGGAAGCATTCAACCTATTCAACAAAGTGTTCGCCAGTCACAGACCTTGTGCATGGATCAGCAGGGCCCTATATGCCCTATATATAAGCTTTTTTTCCACGCGTCGTGTCTCTGAGATCGTTTTGCACAAAACTTGAAACCTAGTCTTCCACTTTAAATACGTGGACCATAGGTTCTTCGCACAGCATGCACCAAACCAGGACAAATAGATAACCCGGGGCAGGCGTCAATGTGTGCAACACTTTGTACCATTCCACTCCATGGAACTTCATCATTGTTTCATTCTTGAGCACGCACTGGTACAGAACATCTTCAGGTGATCTTTGGCGTAAATCTTCCCACTCCGGCAGTGGGCAAGTCTCGATGTCGTTCGGGTCTGTCTCGATCGTCTCAAAAGAGAAATGCTTGATCGACGGCATAGCTCAAATCAAAACAGAGACGCTGGCAAAAGAAATAGAATCTAGCTATAATGCCAAACAGCTGCTTGATATATGATATTGAACAGTCGTCCATCTTTCCAAAACTGCGCGCAAGCAGCAAATATGTTAAGGTAAGAACTAAGCTGAAGAACTCTCTTGACTCTCAAAAAACTCTCCAGTTGCACACCAGACTAATTTTCACCCCTCAGCTCGCGCGACCGTGCTCCAATTGCAATCCTAAGCGGTACTTGGTCATGGTTTTGGTGATACTGGCGAGAGGCTTGGCCCCTTGAACGCATTTTTGGACTAAACTCTTCACCTTACCCATGAGGTCTTCCTGTTGCATACAACTTCCCATTGCGGGATTTACATCACAAGACCTCTGAGCTAAATGGTACAAGTCGTGAAATTTTTTTGTCATGGCAAAATAATTGCCATGCGTCGAAAATTCGTCCTTGAGAGCCTGGTACAGGCAAATAAATTCCAAAGCAGTTTTCTCCAATGCGCCAGCAGCCTTAGTTTGGCAAGACTGGAGGGTTTCAAGAGATTGTGGAATTTGGAGATGGATTGAAAATTATTGGAGAGATCGTTGGTTTGGAAGAGATTGAACTGTTTGCATAGATTTGGAGAGTTGAGAGTGTAGCTTTGAGAGTTTGGAGTGTTTACATAGGTTTTGAGAGCTAGCTGAGAGAGTCTAGCTTTGAGAGTTTAACTTGTTCAAATAGGTTTGGAGAGTTGAGAGAGTCTAGCTTTGATAGTTTGGAGAGTGCAGGTGTCTTCCATATTTATATATATATATATATTGTGTGTGTGTCATTATAGACAACGTTCACCCGGCAAAAGTTTTACATATGCTATATGCCGACCTAGGCACGTCAGGGGGTAAACAAGGGACATCTGGGTGACCTTGCACGATTTCGTCATACTCATGTGATCTTTGCAGTACCATCTTCAAAAGGTGGTCACCTCGAGCGTTAGATTTCACAACGCACCACAAAGCCAAGATTGGCTCAGTCATACTTCGGATTTGAGCTGCCTTCCCTTTCAGCTGTGGAAAGTTTTTGCCTTCAGGGATGAACTTTTTCTTGGTCAAGCTGTTAATGTACGACGACAAACTCGTGGGCGCATGCCTGAGAATCAAGGCAAGTCTAAATTATTTCTTAATTTATTGAGTTTAAATGGAATTGTTATTTATTACCACTCAAAATCCGCATATATATATATCCAAAGTACCGTGACAGCTCCAGATGCAATGCATCAACATCGCTGTTGAACTTAAACTTCAGCATGACAGCCATGGCGCTCCCCAGAAGGTAGGTGTCCACGCCCAGCCACTTCGTATGCATTATGTCTGGGGTTACGGTCAACCCGGACACGCCGGGAACAGTAAAAAGCTTCATGAGCTTTGGTCCGTCAAACCGTAGTCTCCACTCTGCAGCATTGTGCAAGACCGGCTTGCGTCTCTTGGTGATTGAAAACAAATTCTCACGTGTTGCTGGGCAAAGTTGGCAAGGCTCTAACGCATTGTGAGCAGGCAACCCAAGCCAAGTGGGGTGCCACGCGAGGTCCGCTTGAATTTGCCAAACCGACCCAAAGTAGCCGCCTGCATGTTCAAGTAGCAAGTTAATCCCTACCGTCTTTAAATACTTGTGGTGTGCGAAACTGAAAATGAGCACCTGCAAGCAAGGAATTTAAAGTTTGCGCCTGCCAACGGTTGGCCGGCTTTCTGATCCAAAATGTCTTCCCCAAGCCAATTTGTCGAAGGCCATTTGCCTGAAATGTTCAAGTTGTTCATTGATACACCTCCCAAAAGCTTCGGATAACATAATGATTGGACACCAAGTGCAAACTCTCCAAAGAATTGCTATATACATCCCTCTCACAACTGTCTTGGTATAGGTTTACTATAGCTCTCCAAATAACGTTTTATATGCATGCTTGGTATCCATTAATCTCTCAAAAGACACTATACAACTGGTAATTTCCTAACTCTCAAAGCTCTCTCAAACGTAGCCGTACGGCCGAAACAAATTTGATCCAACCTTCCCATATGATCTTCAAAGACCAGGCAATCGCGTTCCAGTATTCTGCAACAGTCTTGAACTTTTCCATCAAGTGGTTCCAACAAAGCGCTGCCACGAAGTTGCTGAATTTGGAATCAATGGCCTTGCATATGGGCTCGGAGTCCTTTTTGTCAACAAATGCTATTGTGCAACATACTAACATGATCTGAGGCACATCTTCCATGAGCAAGGACCTCCAAGAAATTATTTCCATACTGCGCGAGTGCGCAGATCCAATGCTCACGCACGGCACCCCATCTCCGTGAAGCGAGAGAGGTATGCCTAGACAATAGGCAGTATGCGCTCAAAACTCACGGCGTTCAAGTTGAAATGATATGTGATTCACATAAGTCTGAAAATTTCTACAGTGTTCAAAGTGTATAAGATGATTCATGCCTCAAAATCTATACGACCATCATTACTCTCAAACTCCTATGCATGGAGTTTCCAGGTTTACATGATTCCGTTCTCAGATCCTCAGATCTCTATGCGTAGCTCTATGCCTTGACAACTCTCAAAAATCTATGCCCTCACAACTCTCAAAGCTCTATGCCCTCACAACTCTCAAAAATCTATGCCCTCACAACTCTCAAAGCTCTATGCCCTCACAACTCTCAAAGCTCTATGCCCTCACAACTCTCAAAAATCTATGCCCTCACAACTCTCAAAGCTCTATGCCCTCACACTCTCAAAAATCCTACTGTGTTTTCAGGTTCAACAACACAGCTACTCTCTCATATATGCCCTCGCAACTCTCATAAATCCTACGGTGTTCACGTTAAACTACAAGTATATGGTCGTCACGTCACTGCATGGTAGATCGACGTGGAAAAATTAAAGCCTAACGACCAGGAATGAAACAAAAATATGCCAATCATATTTCGGCTGCACATGGATAGGTCTCTCGACTCCTCACTGAGCGGGTGGTCCTTAAAGTTTTTTGTCCGCTCCACAGCATGCCAAAAAGTAGCAGCGTGCGCGCGACTTGGAAGTAGAGACTTTTGAAACGCCGATGGGTAAGAATGAAAAAGTGCCGAGAAGACCTCGTGCGGGAACATAATTGGCACCAAAGCAGTCTTCTTCTTCTTTCCAAATACAAGCGGCACTGTGATATATTTTGGCACAGGAAAATTGTTTGCCCCAAACAATCTTTGAAGATCTCTCCAGCAGTTGTTGACATATCTACCATTGCTGCCTAAAGCGGCAAACTTGGCGATCTCTTGCGGGGCAGCAACTCCAGCTTCTTGAAAATCCAACGATACGAGTTGACAAATCTGCTGGCATTGATGGGCACTGAGCCCCCCCCAGGCTACTTGAGTAAGCAACCAATTACCCAAGTGGGTGCTGGAAGGCATGTCGCCATGAGTTGCATCGTCTCTGGCTCGTTTTCTGCCAATAAAACCCATAGCTTGCAAAGGCCAAGCTATCCGCGGTTCACAAAGCAATCTCCGCGCATGAAGCAAACATGCAAAGCATGCTAAATGTGAAGTTTCACACTGTTTTGGAAAGTATCTTTTGAGTGAAATGAGAGTCGTGGTGATCATGTCTTTTGAGTGAAATGACAGTCTTGACAAAGTGTCTTGAAAGTCCATTGAAAGTGATTTGAGAATCTTGAAAAAATGGGCGGGTATCCGAAACAAACCATGTCCATTATTGTGTGGATGCGTCATGGGTTCTACCTCGTGGCACAGACCATGCATCCACCGGTAAATTCCTGCTGCCTATATGTTCAAATTATCCAAGTTCTCAGGAACATAATGAAGCTCTACAATGCGATGAAGTCGAAAAGCATGAGGCAGACATTTAGTTTCAAACTGGAGCGTAGAAAACGCTAGCATACTTTGGCGAAGCTTTTAATCAAGTCACAGCCGCCCAAGAATGAGCGGCGTCTGTACAAATCCCCAGAAGTCTTGACGCAGCCTTTTTCTCATCGATCAAAAATCGTCACTCTCCAGCGGCACGGCTGAACTCGAGTCCATCTCAGGATCTCCTAGCAAGAAGTTCAACATTTGCTTTGCTGATTTTAAGTTTTCGGGTTACTTTCGGGGCATGTTCACCCTATGGTCTCGTCATGCGCGCCGTGTCTGGCAGTATCTCTTCAAGCTCCGGCCACTTCTTGAAACTCTTAAGCATACCCTTGCCATGAACCAACATCAGCAAACATGAACAAAACATAACAAAACAGTTTAGGGTCATCAGCGGGCAAGAGATTTGCCGACTTGAATCGCTTCATACAATTCCTTCAACTGATCGAACGCCTGTTGCAGCATCGCCTTGGCATTCTGTTGATTCAACTGCATGCCTGGCGGACCACGCCTGGTCACTTTGACCTGCGTCATAATGCTGTGACTGCGCTGTACAGCGGAATAGGAGGCATTCAACCTATTCAACAAATCGTTCGCCAGTCGCGAGCCGCTTGACGCTTTCCGCGTCAAATTTTGAATCACCGAGGCCGACTCATTCAAACTCTGTGAGGCAACACTCAGCGCCTCTGGGTACTAGAGCAAACAAGTTCATATGATGTTTAGCATTAAAGCAAATGGAAGACAAGAATAATAATCGTTCTCCAAAGTCTATCCAAGTTCTAAAGTGTCATGCCTTTGCCCTCCAACCTCTCGGGACCAACACACGCCAGTGCATCAAAACGCACTGCATCAAAACATAGCTAGGTTGGTTACCTAATTCTCACAACTCTCGAAAGATATTCCATTGATTTCTGTACCCTAAATCTCTCGAAAGTATGAACTGCATCATGTCCTCACTCTCAAAACCCTCACAACCCTCACAAATTCGATCACAACCCTTAAAATTCTTTCACAGCCTCATATTCCTAATTCTCACAACTCTCGAAAGATATTCCATTGATTTCTGTACCCTAAATGGCTCGAAAGTATGAACTTCTCTCAAAACCCTCACAACCCTTAAAATTCTCTCAAAATACTCTGAAAATCTTTTTAAATTCTCTCACAACCCTCAAAATCCTCTCAAAACCATCGCAAGACCTCTCAAAAACCATCAAACATGTATCTATAAAGTCTCAAGTTTAGTGCCTCTTAGGCATGTCCTAACTCTCCATACTATCCTGCAAATTCACTCAAGGCTCTCAAAACTACTAACCTATATTGTTCCTGGGTTATATCGCTCCCAAAATATCCAACGCAGGCGCCTGGCCTCGTCCAGCTTTTGCCACAGCTGTTGCGGCAACTCTTCAGAAAGGGTAGGAAATTGTTTGGGGATTTTTTTTTTTTAGTTTGGGGAATTTTTTTTGGATTTCCGGTTCTCACCATTTTCCATGCTATTTGCAGCATTTTGGAGCTGGAAACTGCCATTTCCACGGTATGTGCAACGGTTTTGAGTTCGAACCTCTCATTTTCCATTGTATTTTCCACGGTATTTGCAACAGTTTGCAGCATGTTCTGTCCATTTTCCATGCTCTTTGCAGCATTTTTGAGCTGGAATCTGCATTTCCACCGTATGTGCAACATTTTACAGCTACATTCCTCACAGTACTTGCAGGATTTTGGAGCTGAAGGCTGACATTCCAACAGTTGTTTGTTGTTACTGTTACTGTTGTTGGTGTTGGTGTTGGTGGTGTTGTTGTTGTTGGTGTTGTTGTTGTTGTTACCGTTGGTGTTGTTAGTGTTGTTAGTGTTGCTAGCGTTAGTGTTGTTAGTGTTGTTAGTGTTGTTATATATATATATACAATATATATATATATATACAATATATATATACAATAGATATATATACAATATATATATATACAATATATATATACAATATATATATATACAATATATATATACAATATATATATATACAATATATATATATATACAATATATATATATATTTACAATATATATATATATACAATGTATATATATATATTCTAACCAAAGTAGTGTATTGAAATGTGTGCAAGCTTGAATTTAAATAAAAAAAAGCGGGAGGGGGGGATTGGGGGGGACGGCGCAGCGCCTCCCCCCCAAAGCAGATTGGAAACACCTATTTTCACATGCAAGGTGCTAGGTTGAATGTGATACTCAAGGTGTATATACTACACGACATGCACCTTGGAAACATGTGGAATGTAGGTTAAGGCACAACGATGCACAATAGTTTCATTTGATGTTATCATCGAGTTGGTTTAAGATCTATTTATATAAGGTTTGGTTCAGGGTTGGCTTGGGGTTTGAATATCATCCGCATGATAATGCAAACCTTTTAGGTAGATATATATATATATACAGATATATATATATATATAGATATATAGATAAATAGATACATATATATTTAAAGATATATAGATATAAAGATATATGTATATATACATATAGAAATAAAGATAGATATATACAGATATATAGATATATGGTGGTATATAAATATATATATATAGAGAGAGAGAGATATAGATATATAGAGAGAGATATATATATATATAGATATATAGATATATAGTATATATATATAGAGAGAGATATAGATATATAGATATATAGATAGATATGTATAGATAGATAGATAGATAGATAGATAGATAGATAGATAGATAGATAGGTAGATAGATAGATAGATAGATAGATAATTAGATAGATAGATAGATAGGTAGATAGATATATAGATAGATAGATATATATGTATATAGATATCTAGATATAGATATATATAGAGATATATAGAAATATATAGAGATATATAGATATATTTATAGATTTGTAGATATATATATATATAGAGAGATATATATATATATAGATATATATATATAGATATATATAGATATATAGATAATTATATAGATATATGATATATATATATAGGTATATAGATATATAGATACAGCCATAGATGTAGATATAGATACAGATATAGATAGACATAGATAGATATAGATACGTAGATATAGATAGATATAGATAGATATAGATGGATATAGATGGATATAGATGGATATAGATGGATAGAAGATGTTGCTCCACACCTCATGGAAAAGCAAAAAAGCAAAGAAAAGCAAAAAAGCAAAAAAGCAAAAAAGCAAGAAAAGCAAAAAAGCAAAGAAAAGCAGAAAAGCGAGAAAAGCAAAAAAGCAAAGAAAAGCAAGGAAAGCAAAAAAGCAAAAAAGCAAAGAAAAGCAAGAAAAGCAAAAAAGCAAAGAAAAGCAGAAAAGCGAGAAAAGCAAAAAAGCAAAAAAGCAAAAAAGCAAAGAAAAGCAAGGGAAGCAAAAAAGCAAAAAAAGCAAAGAAAAGCAAAAAAAACAAAAAAAGGAATAGAAGCAAAGAAGCAGAGAAGCACTGCAGGAGGCAATAGAGTAAGCAGGAAGAAATCCAAAAAAAAATCCCTAAACTAAAAAAAAATCCCTAAATAAATGGCCCTCCCTTCAGAAATCAAGCCCATGCATCCACCCGTTGGCGATCCATCCCCGATCATTGGAAGTGACTGGTTTCCAAAAGGTGCCTGTGGCTGGGAAATACCACCAAAGCCCAAAGCTGGCTGCTGGAACGTCGGAAGGCCCGAACCCATAGCCGTGAGAGAAGCACCCTGAGGCTGCAAGCTGGAAAAATCCAACGCAGCCCACAGCCCATCAAACACACCCGAACCGATGCCCGTAGAACCGGTCCCAATGGTAGTGGCATGATCCATCTCAACACCTTTACTGACAACCTCCTCCTCCCACTGGTAAAGAGTTTTCCCAGTGGTACTGCTTTTGATCTCACGGATCTCACCGTTCTGCAGGGCCACCTTCAAGGCGTCAAGGCTCCCGCACTTTTGGATGGCCCTGAAACGAGGCACCGCACGGTTCAGGTTGCCGTAGTGTTCCTTGTCATGCCTTCATGGGTCATTAAATGTCACCACTGAACATCACCCAACCATGAGGTATCTCATCTGTAATTGCCATTCAAAGGTGATGTCCAATAGCCCCAAAATGGTACATTTACCAATCCTTGCCTTCGGCGGCTCTTCTCAATCGAAGAGTTATCGAGCACGAACGTCCATTTTCCTTCGACCTTGCGCATCCGGGACATGAGCCATTGGGTCACTTCCACCCGCTTCACGGATTTGTTGACCCGCTGCCACTCTTCCTTCACGTGCGCAGGCAAGCCAGGGAACAACCGCTTAAACGCCATTGCGGCGACTCGGTTTCTCTTGGTTTCTTGCTCCTCGTCCCCTGGCTCTGCGTCACTGGCCTGAAATAGAAACATCTCTCTATATCTCTCTTTATCTAATAGCAGGGAGCATGTGAAATATTATATAGCCTAAAACCAGAACCTGCCTGACAGTCATCTTCATCGTCATCACTGCCTTCTTCTGTGTCTTCTTCTTCTGAATCGTTCTTCACCTTTTTTGGCTCATCCTCTTCGTCCTCAACCTTCCAATTCTTGAAGAAATCGGCCGCCTTCACTTTCTTCTTAGGCTGTGCCTTGGCTTCTGCCTGTGGCTTCTCTGGCTTGTCGTCTTTGGCAGACTTCTTCTCGTTCTTCTGCTTAGGCTGCTTATTCTTCTTGGACTTTGCGCTGCTCTTTGCAGCCTTCTCCTTCGGGGCTTTGTCCTTGGCCTGAACCTTCTCTGCGCCATTCTCTTTGTCAGTCTTCTCTTTGTTTTCCTTCTTCTCCTTCTTCTCATTCTTATCCTTCTTATCCTTCTTATCCTTCTTGTCTGTAGTTTCAGGCTGCTTCTTCTTATTCTCTGCCTTGGTTTTCTCCTCTGGTTGTCCAGCAGCCCCAGCATTGTCTTCCTTGTCATCCTTCTTACTTTTCTTTTTCTTTGCGGCTGACTTTTCTACCTCTGGAACCTCTGCCTTGCTTGTCCTTCTGCGCTTGTTTGGGCTGGCTTCTGCCAGTTCTTCCTTGACTCTCGGGCTCGGCTCTGACGCACACTCCTCCTCACCCTCTGCCTCACCCTCTGCCTCATCCTCGGCCTCATCCTCTGCATCCACCTGCTGCTCGTCATCAACCTGCGCAGGTTTACGCTTACCCGTTTGCTTTGCAGCCATTTTGGCTGCAGCCTTTTTGGCTGCAGCCTTTTTGGCTGCAGTCTTGGGCTTGGGCTTCGCCTTGGCAGCCTTGGAATTGGTCGGCGCTTTTGTCTTGGGCGAAGCTTTTGCTTTTCCACCTTTGTCAGCAGCCTTTGTGGCAGCCTTTGCGGCAGCCTTTGGAACCTTCTTCTGTTTTTCCTCTTCTGGTTCTGCCTCGTCCTCGGTTTGGTCTTCGGCTTGTGTTTCCTTCGCATCTGCATTGTCTCCACTATCCTTTCTCTTGTCTCCCTTCACCTTTTCCTGTTCTACATTATCCTTTTCCTTGTCTTGACGTTCTTCCACCTCTTCTTTTTTGCTCTCATCACCATTCTCTCCTTCTCGGGTGTCGCCCTCTTCCTTTTCAACCATGGCTCTCACACTTTCTGGCCCTACCTTTTGGGTTATACTGAGAGCCAAGCTTAGCGAGGC